>JASCZW010006536.1:0-91688 GCA_034211315.2 Aedes japonicus
ATTTTTTTTTTTTCTTTATTAAAGAGACTTTTAGCATAGACTAACTCTAAGACCAGTAGGTCCCATACAAAAACGATTTTTTTCTTAGCTCAGTCAGTACTAGAACATCGTCCCAAGCTCGGTCCCAAGCTCAATAATGCACCCCTTATAATGAACTCACATGAACACACTCTCAAATACTCTGTCAAAATAACACAGCAAATCAAAACAAAGGCGCAAATATGTATAACAAGGTGCTGGCTTCAAGGTGTAATTCGGACCAAGGGGTTCTACAACAGTGAACCAATTTCAAATCGCTAGTTGCATATTGATTGTTGCTTTTAGCCTCCTGGGCTAGTTCGACTCTTGCGAAGAAATAATACGAGGTCCTGATGGGGCTTCCCAAGCAGAGTTGTTTTGACACAGTTTTTCTTAAACGTAAAACATTGGGGCCAGTTTAAGGTATTAATACGGCCGGTCTATCCTTATAACAACACATTTTTTGTTGACTTCGTCTTTCGATCAACGGTTGATTTGAAAAAAAAAAACGGCTAACTGTGATATGGCTGCGGTGTTAATGTTAATTGGACTACTCGCCGCTGGGTGGCTAAGAGAGGTAGCGATAGAGAAACGAACGGAAAACGGAACGGTTTGACGTTCATCGTGGAAGTGAGCTTCCCTACGGATCGGATATGGAAACTGCATCGGGAAAACGTTGCACCATCACCGGATTGATTCTTGCCCAGGCACCACCTTGCGGCCGACAAGTGACGGAGATTGTTGCTACGAAGGCGGAGGAGTGGAAAATCGACTTTGGGCGACAATGGGGCGAAGAGAATGCTGTTTTTGTGGTCGTCAAAAAACATCCTGGGCCGGTACCCCGGGATGCAAAATCCCCGGTTGAGATCTGTACCCCGCTAAGTTGGATGGGGGATTTCATGTAATGTGGTCCCCATGCGACGAATTTTAGGTTCTAACCCTAGCTCAAGTTGGTAATTATCCTAGTTGTTCCTAACCCTATTTTCTGTTCTTCTCGTTTTAGTGTTTTTTTTTCGTTATGAGTAACCAGCTGCTGCTGTCGACTGGCTTTTGGGTCTTGTGTTCGTGGATGATACTGTCCGTAATGCAGTTGTTCACGATAGTCTTGGTGAGAACTGGCCGTTGGATAACTCCCAGTCGATGACCGCGGGCCATTGGTGGGAGATTCAGCCACACTGGACTTCGGGAACTCGTCTTCGCCTTACGGAAGGGGAATGAGCTCCCATCGTTGGATGCTACTTGATTCTGTGATTTCCGTTTTGCTTTGTTCATGTTTCGAACGGAGTTTGTTGTCCTAGAACGAGGCGGGGACTGGAGACCTGCTTTCTGATGCTCGGTTTCGTTTTAAGTTTAATTGCTGACTTTCGCTTTCGCGGTTTTGGTAGTGATTCCGGTTGTAATTTCTTCGTCGTCGTTGACCTGCGCTTCATATGTTGAAGAACAGTTTAGCATCCTTCAGAAAACGGAAAAGGGCCGCGGTCATGGCCTTGTCATCTCCGAGGACGTCTCGGATACTGCCTGTGATACCGTGTAGAACTCGTAACGGTTCGTAGACTGGACAAACGCACATAAAGTGCTCGACCGTGTTTTGGACCTTACAATAGTTGCATAAGATGTGGAAAGGTTGGCCGCCCATATTGTGTGACACCTTGCAGTTTCCCGTTCTTAGTCGCGACAGTATCTTTTGTTCCTTGAGGGATGGTAGATCCTCAAACCTCGAGATTACTCCTTTGATTTTTCGAATGAAAGGGCCTTCAGTGTGACTCCACTTGGTGGCCCAGTACTGTCGGATAATATTCCTAATCCAAAGTTTGACGTCCTGTAACGGGACCTCTCGGGTTAGAAGCTCCCCGTTATGTCCAGTGCTAGCGAGGTGGTCGGCAACAGTATTGCCAGGTACACCGCAGTGCCCTGGTACCCACATAAATGTTGTGCTGGGGGGAGCCTGCTGTAAGATTGCCTGTATCCAGGGATGTTGCGGGGTGTCTGCTTGGAGTGCTTCGATAACACTGGCAGAGTCCGAAACGATGACGGTTGGGTTCGTCGATGGCTGATTGACGGCCACGAGGATGGCCGCAGCTTCCGCCGAGAAAACGGAGCATATGTCCGGGATTCTGCTGCTGATGTTGATACTGTCGTCGCTAGAATGAACTCCAAGGCCGACGCCATGACGGGACTTGGAACCGTCGGTGAAGATTTTTTGGTAGTCTGCATACTTGCCCCTTAGAAGCTCAAGAACCGAACATTTCATCTGTGCTGAATTATCTCCGGCCTTGAAACTGCTTTTGATGGAACTCTCCGTCCGGACAAGAGGGTCATCCCACTGTTTCGCTCCGTACCATAGCAGCTCGGCAATGCGAGGCAGCTTAGTACCGTTAATTTTTTGTAGAATGCGGTCGGATTCCTTGATGAGGTAGATTTCCTCACTTCCACTGGTCTTTTCCAAGAAGCTGATGGTCTTGGCGATAATAGCTACGTCGATTGAGAGATCGAACGGTAGGGCTCCGATCTCCACACAGGCCGACACAGCCGGGGTGGATGGTAACAGTCCGGATATAATCCGGAGGCAATTGTTATATATAGGCGCTAGGATCTTAATCAGGTTTTCTTTCGCTATGCAAGTTAGTTCGAGACCGTATGTCAACCTGCTGTCTATGATGGCTTTGGCCACTCGGAGACGGATGTCTCGATTGTTGCTCCTGTGTGGCTTGGCGATGGTTTTGAGTAAGTTAATTCTCGTTTTACAACTCTGCTTCAGCTTGTTGAAATGCATGTGGAAGCTGAGGGAGCAATCGATGACTACGCCTAACACCTTGATAGTTCGTTTAAAGGGGATCCTATTGTTGTTGATCGAGACAGCCGAGCTGGGAGAGCGGTGTTTCGTTGGACAAATGATAACGTGGACACTTTTCGTTGCAGAGATTGTAAACCCTCGGTTTTTGGCCCATTTGCCGACGGCATTTGTTGCGGCCTGGATCCTTCGACGTGGTTCTCTGTGAGTGTTGCCGACAGCCAACAACAAGATGTCATCCGCATATACCAGGATGAACATGCCTTTGGGGAGATCGTCAAAGATGCTGTCCATCGCAACTAGAAACAGAGTAACTGCCAGTACCGACCCTTGCGGTACTCCGGTCTCCTCTCTAAAGACTCTGGAACGAGTGTTGCCAATTATCACCTCATAAGTTCGGTCGGTGAGGAAACCTTTGACAAATTCAAGTAGATTGCCACAGAAACCCCAGTCAACTAATGTTTTAAGGACGAGGGGAGTCCATGTTCTGTTGTAGGCCTTGCTGAGATCCAGTGCAACGGCTTCAATGTGTTGACCACGTTCTTTAGCTTCCATCAGGATGGATCCCAATGTAGCGAAATATGTGTTTGTCCCTCTCCCGGGACGAAAGGCAAATTGTCGGTGGTCCAGCTTGTTATTTTCCTCTAACGTATAAATGAGTCGCTTGTTAACCATGCGTTCCATGGTTTTGGAAATGCATGACGTTAGTGATATCGGGCGGTATCCTGACGGCTCGTTATTGGATTGACCAACCTTTGGAATGGGGACAATCAGGCTATGCTGCCACTGTTTCGGAAATTCCTTGTTCATCCATATCCAATTGAAGGTGTCGAGGAGTGCTGTACGTCCCACGTGCGAGAGGTTCTTGAACATAGCGTAACCGATGTCATCCGGTCCCGATGAGGCTCCTTTGATAGTTTTGAGAGCTATGTTAAGTTCATGAATATTGAAGGGCCGGTTGTAGGAATTATCGAAATGGTCTGGTGGTATTTCAAAAGTGCTGATGGACTTCAAACTTACGTCGTTCCGCCGAGAGAAAGCCAATGAGTAATCGTCGATTGATGATAATTCAGCGAAATATTCACCGAGAATGTTAGCTGTCGTCGTTGGATCGTTATGTAGAGTACCGTTAAAGCGAATAATGGGATGTGATGTCTTCTTCTTTCCGTTTAGGGAGTTGACTTTGCCCCACAGGTCAGCGGCGGTTTGTTCAGCGTTGATTGATTCGAGAAAATCCGTCCAACTGTCCGTCTTGGCTTTGCGGATCAGCTGACGACAGCAGTTGTTTTGTTTTCGGTAGGCCTCAAGAGCTGTTTGTTTGTCAACATGGTCTGCCGGGAGTTTTTTTGCTGCTCGGAGGAGTTTTCTGCGACGCTTGACCGCGGCTTTTACTTCGTCCGACCACCAGTGTAGTGCCCTACGACCAGGTATTGGTTTTGACTTTGGGATTGTTTCTTCTGCTGCCTGGCGGATGATGTCGGTGAGGGTTACCACATCAGTTGGGTTTTTATTAGCGATCTGCAGGTCCGCGAGTAGGGAGAACGTTGTCCAGTCGGCTTCGGAGTACTTCCATCTGGGTCTACGAGTGATCGCCGGAGGGGCGGCTTCGTAAGTGATCGCTATGGGGTAATGGTCGCTGCCGTGGAGATCGTTGTGTTTAAACCAAGACAGTTTCGAAAGGATGCCAAGAAAGTTTGGTGGTGTCGTTGTAGAAAGGAGTGTGGGCGGTATTACTATGGCGGTCGTAGCAGTGCTGCAGATGTTCTCCGTATTTCTCACGGTGGTGGCGCAACTTTTGTCCGAACAAGTCAGCGCTCTACCGAAACCGGGCGGCGGCATGCCACCCAATGACGGCAAAGTTGACCCGGCGGACGAAAAAAAAGCAGGAGTTGTTGGCATTGTAGTCGATTCGCTGTTTTTCAATGGAGAAAGGGATATGCGCCCCTTGGCCGTCCTTATCCTCATATCTATTTCGTACTTCTTCTTTTCTTCGTTATCCTGCGGGGAATGGGAAACTATGCCCTTGTCCGTCCCGTTCTTCTTATAGCTGGCCGCTTTCCTCCGACACCGAGGGTTGTCTGCCGTTCCGGTTGGACTTGACTTCCTGTCGACAGGGCCAAGGCTGCCAGGGGCTCTCGCGGGATCTCTTCGCGACGATCTTGTCGCTCTTCGTCGGCGGGTTGCGAGGGTGGTCCAGCAGTTCCGGTGGGGCTGTAGCTTCCGCACTACTGGTGCCCCGCATACCCGTCGCTCGTTTTCTCTTTTCGTCGACAGGTCTCGAGTCTAGGTGCCAGGGTCGATCCGAAGATTCTGGTTGGGGTGTGGCTGCCAGTTCAACGGCGCCCCGACTACCCCGTCGAGAACGCTGCGCACTTAGTAGGGTTCGTGTGGTGGTGGTGGCGGTTTTGGGCGGTAACTGTTGGCTGTTGTCTACTGTTGGACGGTCGTTGGTCGTTGGAAAATGCTGAGTGTTGCTAGAGGCCATAGTTCTTTAGATAGGGGATCTCGATCGCGACTTCGATCTCGTACTTGAAAGATGCCGACCGTTGTCAGCCGACTTGCTGTTATCTGGTTTTCTTCTTCTCTGTTCCTTTGGCATTACAGTTGGGGATGAATCCTCATTTTGCTCTTGTCGATTTGCTGCTTTTTCGAATTTCTTTTTCCTGCTTCTTACTGTTTCGTACCCTTCGGTAATCGATCTAGGTTTTGGTGTGGGAGTTTCTTCCGAATCCCACCCTTTAGCGGGCGTTTCATTTGGACTAACGTCATCGGATGAGATGAACGAGACGGAACCAACTTCTGTGTCGGATCCGGACTCGGAATCGTCGCTGGACCGTGGGCGTTTTTCGTTTGTTTTTAGACTTTCATCGGCTGGTGGGAGCTCTATAGCAACTGTTTCGGTTGCTGCGGTGCTGACTGGTGCTTCAATTGTAACGGCTGGAGCTGCGGAGGCCGACTTTGAAACCTGAACGACGTTGTTACAGGAATTTTGTGCCTGTTTTAGTAGGTTTTTGCTGAGTGCTAGTGCTTCCTCGTGTTTTCTAATTTGTTTATCCTTTTTCTTTATTTCATTTTCCAGGGTGCTTAGACGGCGGTTGAAGCCCTGAATCGAAGCTTGAATCATACTGCTGAAGGAGTCCTGAAGTTGGGCCATGGATTCAGAGATGGCTCTTTGGATAGTCTCCATCTGAGTTTGGCTTTGGATTTGCTGATTGGCTAGGAGTTGAGTGATGATAGCATCCTTCTCCTGCACTTGTTCCTGCATTTGTTCGAGTTTTTTGGTTAGATCCGAAATAACCCGGTTTATACTGGGGTCTTGGGTGCTCGATTGTCCTGGGGGGGCTGACATGTTGGCTGTGGAGGCTAGGACGTTAGCGTATGAATTCGGGCGGCACTTGGATTCGTACATGCGACGAGCTTCGGAGTAACTGAGATTGTAATCAACCTTCATTTTTTGGATGTCGTTTTCTTTCCTGTATTCAGGGCACGAGCGAGAAGCTAGACTGTGCTCCGAAGACTTACATTTCTTGCAGAAGGCGTTAGCATCGCACTTTCCGTTTTCGGTACGGGGTGCATCAAAGAACAGGTACCACATGTGTTTTCACTCGTCTTGCACCGGAGTCTCGTGTGCCCAAAAGCCCAACAGTTAAAGCACTGCATTGGGGCCGGGTAATAGGGGCGAGTGCCGCAGCGGAGGTACCCGAAATCAACATATTCGGGTCTGACAGTTCCCTGGCATGTCAGGATAAGTGTTGGCGTGTTAATTATATTTGTGCCTTCTTTCCGAGTGATCCGCCGGAAACTTTCTACGTGTTGTCCCTCAAGCATCTCTTTGATTTCGGCTTCAGTGTGGTCGACTGAGCGCTGACATGACACTACACATCTTATGGAGTTAAGATATGCATGCGGGATAACTTCCACTGCCGTACCGTCCTTCAGAGCCTTCAACGTGAGAAGTCTATCGTATTGGTACTGGTTACGAACTTTGAGGGCGTACGAGGCCTCACCGTCCTCGGGGAATGCGCCTTCAATTTTGTTCACGTGCCCTTCAATTGTTTGCCTGATCAAAAGCGGTTTCTTCGGAAGGGCTTTCTTTGCACCTTCGTGGTCCACTCCCTGGATACGTAGTATGAGTATTTTGCCAAATCTTCCATCGGTGTTCATAAAATCGGGCACTGTTTGACTGCCGTAGCTGCTGTTATTGTGACCGCCACCGTCCCTCATCCGCGGTGGGGCCCGGGTCCCGGCCCCATGTTACCGGCCCGGTCACTCTCTTCTCTGTAGTTGCACCACTACCAGTGCAGGTAGCTATACCCACCGCTCAAAGAGAATGGTAAGTATTCCCTACTCTCAATCTCACCGCCACACACTCACACTCACACACCAGCAGAAAGAGGCTCACTCTCTTCTCGTGACTCACTCACTCGCGGCGCCCACAAAAGTTTCCTCGGTACACGCACTCGCGGCGTGTTCTGTTCTCTGTATTCTTTATACGTTTTTGCAATCGACCGTTGAACCGAGGCACAAGGTCGGCTACCCGAGAAAACGATTATTTAGCTGTCTTTTATTCGCACTACCGAGAGCGAAGGAATTTCCTCTCACGCGCTGTTCGGGTGTTTCCACACCCTTTCCCAAGGAATACGTTCACTAGAGTTTAATCACGATTTGCGAGGATTTTATTTCACGCACGGTTCACAAAAAAAAGAACAATGCGCACTCACGCTGTTCTCACCCCTTGGCCCAGACCGGCTGGCGATACCAAGGGGGATTTGTAGCGCTGTATATGTCCGACTATAAATCGGTGTATTTCTTTGTTATTTTATTCACACGTGAAATTCACGAACCCCGTGATAAAATAACTACACAAAACAAACGTAACACAAAAACGGTTTAAAACGACGGTTACGATTTAAAGATAAAAACGCTTACGAAAAGCTACAGTGGACAACTGTACAGAGCAAAAACGATCTACGTCTTGACTCTGCGATAACAAGATGTCGAGTGTCATGGTCCCCACCAGTATAATTAATGGTTACCACCATTTATGGTTTCACATACATTAATTGTTATTTTATATATTCTCCGTGCGAGGAGTAACGATTATGATGTTGAAGGAGATGTTCGCTCATCACCATGAGGCACCAAGAGTGAACAACCATGTTTTTGGCTAGAATTGAAAGATGTGAAGAGACAGTTTTTGATAGTTCCGCTAGTGTGCGGCAGGCTCGGAAACATAGCAGATGTTTTAGGAAAACATCAACATCATAATCGTTACTCCTCGCACGGAGAATATATAAAATAACAATTAATGTATGTGAAACCATAAATGGTGGTAACCATTAATTATACTGGTGGGGACCAGTATCGCATCGCTTCACGGTGTTTCTCTCCGAGGTCTCTACGTTGGAGACGACGAGAAAAAACTTTAGTGATCGTCAGTCGGTGCGAATCAAAACAAACCCAAAAAAAAAAGGAGAGAGTTCCTCTCCCATGTGCGCATCAGTAAACAGAGTGCACACAATAGATCGCTAGAATAACTATACAAGCCACAGTGGTACATGAGCGTCTTCCAACCGGACATTTTTGCCTGTTGAAGTGGCGGACTTAGTCCGTGCTTTAACCTACCCCGCAGTGGGATGTTAGGCAAAAATGTCGTTGGTTCGAGTACCACTGTACACATGCCCTTTCGCTCAATTTTCCTAAAACATCTGCTATGTTTCCGAGCCTGCCGCACACTAGCGGAACTATCAAAAACTTTCTCTTCACATCTTTCAATTCTAGCCAAAAACATTGTTGTTCACTCTTGGTGCCTCATGGTGATGAGCGAACATCTCCTGCAACATCAAGTTTTATTAGATTTTAATAAATTTTAAACTACTCATTATAGTTGTTGTCGATTCCGAAATCATGCCGTTGCATTGAAACGAGAAAATAAGAAGCCAATTTTCTCAAAATATGATTTTTAATCGTAGTAGACAATTTTTCATTTACAAAGCAAGTGAAATTTTACAATCCGAAATTTGTTTTGTCTAACGTGCATACGTTGTCTTTTATCGCGTTGTGAGTTTGTGACACAAATGACTTTAAATTATCTGCAACAAAGCGAAACAATAGGTAGTAATTAGCCAGAGGATACAATGTGCAGTAATTAGCAATGCTGTTGCCGAGAAATATCTGAATCAATACTACCTTGAACAACAAAAAGCATTGGTTAAAAGTTGCAGTACGCTAAGCTATTCATAAATAATATAAAACAATGTATGGAACCCAATAAATACCAATGAATATAAACAATGTATGGAAGAATCTTTGGATTAACAACCTGGTGTTTGTATCCACTTGACTGTCAGACCATCACTATTGATAGCCATGGAAATCTATATTTGAATCACATTGGATGCTGCGCTCGGTATCATCATGCACATTAGACAATTTATCATTTATATTACACATTAGCCATTTAGTTTTTCAAGCCGTTTGCCCCTATAAATCATTATTTTGAAAATTTTATACAGTGGGTACCTTAATAAGGGTGTCAACAACCATGCAACCCTTTTTTTCTATTTTGACTAAAATGTCATATTGGCCATTTCTTGAATTATGGGCAGTATTATGTTACAACGCTGTAGTATGAACAAAGCATTAACCGCCAATAATGGTAAATTTGACTATCAAACTTCTCTCGGTGTACCTTACAAAACTTTACTCACGGTAGGAATTGAAAGCTTATTAATGGGTAAAGTTTTACCCATTTTTCAATCCTATATGCAGCTGTCAACAATGGGTAGATAAAAAAAACACTAAAATTGGTACAATATTTGGATAATGAAAAAAAGGAGGAATCCTATATGGCATAAGGTCGTTTGGCATAGGGTCATTTGGCATAAAGTTGTTTAGCATATAGTCATTTGTCATAGCAACAACTTGAGCTAAGTGATCAGTTGGCATAATGCCGTTTGGCATAATGACCATTTGGCATAACAGTCTTGAAATAACATAGAATCCTAGTGGTAATTTGGTATAATGACCATATGGCATAATGTCATTGGCATAATATCATTGGCATAGACTTTTATGCATAGTAATAATATTCCCCCTTTTTTTAAAGGAGCTATTATTCAAAATATGGCATCAGGGTTACTATTGAAATTTGAAAATCAATCGTGCCTCGACCTACCCCGCAGTGGGATGTTAGGCAAAGGTAATGTCCTTGGTTCGAGCACCGACAAACCAACATGAATGACAATAGCAAATGTCTTAATATTTCTGTTCAGATCATATTACTGACATCTATCTTCGTGTTCGCTGGGAGCGTTTATTGAAGCCACGAACATGCTTGGGAACTTAACAAGAAGGTTCATGTCTGAGCAATTCTGGACACATTAATTTGATCTAGCTTACCTAGCTTATTTGATCTAGCTGATCTGTTTTACCGTACTTTTCGGTTCATCTTTCATTTTTATCTGTCAAATATATCGTATAGTAACCAAAACTCGGCTTTGGTTCAAAAAATTCACCTGAAACAGTATATATATATATATATATATATATATATATATATATATATATATATATATATATATGTATATAGTATATATATATATATATATATATATATATATATATATATATATATATATATATATATATATATATACAGTGTTGGAATTAAAAAAGTAAACGGTCCTATCGTATCAAAAGATAGATGGGGTTATGACAGTATTGAATTGGGTACAAAAGCATGTTAGTTTGTGTTCAATACAGAATAATGAAGAGATCATTTCTATACCATCATTTCATATATTTATTGCATTGCTTCTCAAGAAATCACATTTTGTGAAAAATAACAGCTTTCAGCTTAGGAAATAAAAAAGTAAACAAAATTCAAAAGAAACAAATTCATAACAATCAATGCTTATGGAAAAAATATCTCAATATTTTGTATGTCCGCCTTTACTCTCGAGTACAGCCATCAGTCGCTTGGGCATACTTTCGACCAAATTTCGCAGCATTTCTTGAGGGATTGCGTCCCATGCTGATTGAATACCCTGCCAGAAATCATTCAGGTTTTTGCGTGAATCCATGGGGATCTTATCATCCAGTATTGTCCACAGATGTTCGATAGGGTTGAGATCTGGGGACTGTGGTGGCCACTCAAGAATTTTCATCTTTTTGGTCTGGAAGTACCGTTTTGCAACCTTTGATGTATGTTTGGGATCATTATCCTGTTGGAAAATGAACCCATTCATGTTCATTTTCCTGAGTGACGGTTTCAAATTTTCATCTATGATCTTCACGTATGATTCCCCAGTCATTTTCCCATCAATCCTGACAATGTTCCCAACTCCTTTCCAAGAAAAACAGCCCCAAACCAGAAGAGATCCTCCTCCATGTTTTACCGTTGCTTGAGTAAATCTCGGTTGCAGGCGCTCTGACTTCAAACAACGTGTTCGCTGACGGCGTTTGGTGTTTTTCAACTCGAATTTGCTCTCGTCAGTCCACACAACCTTTTTCCAAAAGTCGGTGGGGCTAGATGCAAACTTTTTTTCAAAATCCAGGCGTTTCTTAATGTTCACCTTCCTCAATAATGGTTTTTTCTTTTTGAAGAAGCTCTGTAGTCCTGATTCCCGCAATCGGTTGCTCACAGTTCTGCTGGTTACTTCCAGATTGAGTTCCTCTCGGATTACTCTGCAAGATTTGTCGGGATCCGATCGAGCCAAACGACGAATACAGCGATCTGTCTGAACGGACGTTTTGCGCTGCCTTCCGCTTCCTGGCTTCCGTTCAACTGTTCCCAGAATTCTGTAATTTTTCGTCATTTTTGAAATTGCGCCAATCGAAATATGATATCTTTCGGCGATTTCACGATAGCTCACGTTTCGATTTACATCGGATACGATCAGTTTCCGGCTCTCTACTGTTTTTTGCCCCATGTCCTAAAAATAATTTAAAGATTCGTAGTATTCTTCATTAATCTGTGATATTTATGGAGCAAAAATTGTGTTACCTCTTTTTAATACCAGACGCGTTGATAGCGTGAAAAGTATCGAACGGATTTATGAATATTTGAACCGAAAGTGAATAAAACGTTACTGTTTACTTTTAGTTTCCAGCAGTGAACGCACAGCGTATTATACAAACGTCACCTTCGCAAAAGTATGCGTGCAAATACACTATAGCTGTATTTGTACTATCAACATGATGTTTTTCAACAACATAGGGATGATTCAATTTATTTCATGGACGTTTTTAATAGATATATAATTGTTCGTTGCAAAATGTGTCAGACGTTTACTTTTATAATTCCAACACTGTATATATATATATATATATATATATATATATATATATATATATATATATATATATATATATATATATATATAAATATATATATATATATATATATATATATATATATATATATATATATATATATATATATATATATATATATATATATATATATATATATATATATATATATATATACAGAAACTGTTCGCTAACTGGGTGCTGTTTAACTGGGCTGCTTTTTAACTGGGCGCTCACTAACTGGGCTATAGCCCAGTTAAAAAGCAAATAAACTTCAAGAATCAGTGTTTGACATCTTGTTGTCAAAATTTGGAAGGGGCATGTGAAAGGCATATAAGGTTCGTGGAGGAGTGAAAATTTATTAAATTGTACGAAATGGAGTTGTAATCCCATACAAAATATTTTGAACAATTGGGTTCACAATATGCTACAACGCAATAAAGTATAAAGCATAAAAACATTATGTAATTTATGTATTGCGCAATGAAATATGCCAACCGAAATCAGATCGAAAGCCCCCTCGAAAATTATTTACATCTGAAATGTCAGCCCAGTTATCGGGCAGCATCCGCTAACTGGGCTGTGCACTTAGCCCAGTTAGCGAACAGTTACTGTATATATAAACGATTTATTCGGTTTCTTGTAGGTAACCGATGGGGTTCGGTAAAAAACTGAACCGAGTTCGGTGTTATTTGCTAAGTGTGTGTTTCTGGGGGGGTTGATCAAAATCTACGCTCCATATATATATATTTTTTTAATGTATGGAGAAAATTCTACGAGGGAGAGGGGGCTCCCTCGTAGACTTTTCTCCCTACATTAATAAAAATATATATATATATATATGGAGCGTAGATTCTGATCAATACCCCCCCTCCCCCCCTAACGCTAGCAGTGTGCTTAGTAAGATACTAGTTTTTATGCTCGTAGGCCAAGCCTTTTACCGGGAGAGAACTAATATAGCGATCGGTACTGGAATTTGATACGGGATCGACGGTAAACGGTAACCGGATTTTTGCGTTCAAGAAAGTTGAAGATTTTCTAACATCATTCGACTCGTAGCTCCCTGGATGATAATCATGTGCGTTTTTTTTTCGTCAAGTCGCTGATATCGTGTTCCTTCGCCATTTCCCTCATGAAACGCACTGAATTCGCCCGAATCTTCCATTGGATTGCAGCGATAACCCTCGGAATCCGAACTGATATTGGACGACCAATGACTAGTTTTGCGGATAGTTTTCCATTTATTGTTCTTTTCACGGTCCACCGGAACACTCTCACGGCGATTGAAATTCCTTTTGGGACATTTGCGCGTGGAACAAATAATGGAACTGTCAATCTATGGAAAACGGTTTCGTTTACTCGCCAGTATACTGATATGAATAAAAGTTCACATGCATGCAAAGAAAACCAAGCCATTGTTTGCACAGGTAAAACGGGAACATTATTTGTACGATGGTACAAACATGGTCAAGAATCATAGGCGTAGCCAGAATTTCAAAAAGGGGGGAGCAAGATATTTTTTTTTTAGAGAGAGAGAAAGAGAGAGAGAAAGAGAGAGAGAGAGAGAATATGAGAGAGGGAGAGAATTACACCGTCTTCAACCAGTGGTTTTTTTTTTTTTTACTTATTTATTTTCCGTCGGCCTATTTCCTCACATGGTGACAATCACCGACGCCAGGGAGACGACTCCACCACCTGGACCCTACCTAACGACTCATGACTATGAACCGGGACCAACGGCTTTACTTCCCTTCCGAAGGAAGACGTGACCAAGATTTTTTCTCCTCAGAAAAACCACCGACGTCGACTGGGATTGAACCCAGACCCACTGGGGTGCCAGTAGCAGTCACGCTTGCCACTACACCACCGACGCCGGCTGACCAGTGGTTGTACACACTGAACACATAACATTATACAACGGACAACACAACGCTCTATGGACCAGTAGAGTAGGGACATTTTCAAGTTCCACCGGCTAGAGCAGGAATCGAGCCCTCACTTTGTGCACACTTAGAAAATAAAACCGAACTCGGTTGAATTTCAACCGAGTTTTTATCTGCTGAATGCTCCCTTGTCTGTTCGGTTTAAATAGGAGCAACCGAGCTCTCGTGAAATTTTTATTTTCTATCAAACTGTCAAATTTACCGAAAAACTCGGTTGACAAAAATAAATCCAATCAGCAATAACCGAACATTGTTTTACTCAAATGCTACCGAACACTGTCAAACAAACCGACTTTTCTGTTGCAGTTACGGAATTCGGTTCTTTATGGCAGAGTTGGAATTTTGGGTTGAAATAGTTTCGAATTTTAGTAACAAAACCAGTTTTGTTAGTTAGGTACATTGTTTATTAAGCCTCATCCTCATAATTCTCATACATTACTCAACGACTTGCATTTTCCTGTTGTTTTTTTTTTTCATTTTCACCTGAAAAAACTACACAGAAGGGAGAATTTTGGCAAAACACATTTCACGCGCACACGGGAGATAAAATGGCTGACGATTTTTCAGGTCTTATCAAGTCAGCTATAATAACCGAGTTTTTCGGTAGACATAGCTGTTGCGGAATTGGCTCAAAGAGAAGTGTTTGACGTTTAAGAATATTCAGCGAAGGCTCGGTTCTTGAATATCCCTGCTCTACCGTACTGTTCGGTTCATCTTTCATTTTTATCTGTCAAATATATCATAGAGTAACCGAAACTCGGGTTTGGTTCTAAAAAGTCACCTGAAAACAGTATCTATAAATGATTTATTCGGTTTCTTGTTGGTAAACGATGTGGTTCGGTAAAAAATTGAACCGAGTTCGGTGTTATTTTCTAAGTGTGTGACAATCCGCCTGAACTACGAGTGGATTATCTTCTCTGAGCTTACCCAAAGTACTTTACAATACCCGTCAAATTTTGGCAGCAATATTCAACAATTCTAGGATTGTTCTGGAATTAAAAAAAAAACAAAAAGGATTTTAAAAACCTTGGGTTTTCCACATGTTTCAAAATCGAACCATATAATGCGGCAACCATACTAAAATCTAGCCGCTACTGTCATGTGTCGAAATATTTACTTTACAGTCGTGTTGGATTTATGTATGGGATAGCCATCGTGTTTGTTCACGGTTTGTACTGAAACTTTACGTTTCCTCCACGACCCTCTCGCCCACACTGAAAATTAAATTTTGATTTTATTACGAAATCGAAGGTAGGACTAACAAATCTATTCGTTGTATTCGTTGTAAATATATTTGTACTTTTCGAAAAGCTGCCTTCGTACTCAATGCCACACGCCTAACTGTCTAAAACACAAAGCATTTATTGGCACAGAAAGAACATTCGTGCATTGCACGAAAACAATATAAACTACTACAATTATTTTGTTATCAATAAAAAGAAACTCTGGTGGTTGCATGATTGACTGACAGAACTTCTATATCGACTCAGTGTGTAATTGACAAAAATAATTCAATAATTTCAGCCAGGCTTATGACAAGGACCACTTTTTCACGTAGACAACATCTCACCAAGCTCAACTGTCAAAATAATGTCAACATTGTAAGTTGTGTTTGTTGTAGCTCGTTTACGTTTTGTTTGTTGTTGCTCGTTTTCGTTGTGCACGTCATACAAAGCAGAAAGATCGCTTTCTGTGGTGTTTTACATCAAAACAAACAACCAAAACAAATGATTAGACTTCTATTTGACAGCTGACAGCGGGCCCAAATCAATTTGGGCCCAGGACATCCTGTCTACTGTCAATCACTGTTATTGTTATAGGCTTGTCAATGGCCTGATTTCAGCACACCCGAGGAGCAATACCAACATTTCTGGATCAACAATAGAAAAGGGCCTATCAACATTTGTAAACAAACACTTCTGAGCCTATTTCCTCGTAAAGCGTAGGCCTTCCACGCAAACCAATACCATCATCATGTAGGGGAAAGTTCCCCTACACGACGATTCTGTAGGTTTGAGGGTATAGCCAACGGCTTGCGAGTAAAAGGGCTCAGAAGCGTTTGTTTACAAATGTTGATGGGCCCTTTTCTATTGTTGATCCAGATTTATGAGTACGATTGAAGAGAAGCAGCAGTTGGTTGATCTCCATGAAATTCATTTCGTGCACTGTACGAAGAGGTGTAATGTTAGCATTTCACCAGATGACAAGCATGAAGAATGTTTCATACAGAGACATTTGTTCTATGTACAAAATCCATGTTTACGAAACGAGTGAAAGCTAATTTACGAAAATTAATTTTTTAGTGTACTTTGACAAAGCAACACCGCAAAAACACCGTTTTTCTCCCATAGAAACCACAAAAATCTTTGAGGTAGCTAATCGAATCTTCCGGTCCACCTCTAAGCATCTTATTATAAGGTACTAGCTGGGTCTTCACAGATTACCTGTCAATATGCAACATTTGAATGACGTCTGTATTGAGTCAAATAATATTAATCCACCCAATCACAAAACATAACGATTGATTGAGCGGATTGGAGATGATAATATCATTGAGTATAAGATCAAGTTGATGCTAAACCAATGAGCCTGGACATCAATAGAAGCATAAAGTTGCCAGAAGGCACGAAACGCATCTACGCACTCTTAATGTTACCAAATCTTTAAATTACAATTCTAAATGGATACGCATAGATTGTGCTTAAGAAGCTTCTTTAGGATTGGAACAGTTGTAAAAATTGAAAGTTTACAAAAAAAGTTTGCTTCGAGCATCGGCTGTGAAAGGTTGTTTCGATGCTTTTTTACGCACTATTTTGTTATATGGCGAGTGTGAGTAATCGAGTCAGCACAGAAAAATAAACAACAAAAATGGGGGTTCGCCGGGCTGGTTGTCCGGTGGTGGGAATCACAATTAATTGCGATTCATAATATCGGTTTGTCATGCTCGCCATACCACCATATACTGGAGCAAGTGAACCACTATCCCATTATGTGATTGGCTCAAATATCACTATTGGTATATATAGGTTCAATTCAGAAATAGGTACACACTTAGAAAATAACACCGAACTCGGTTAAATTTTCTACCGAACCACATCGGTTACCAACAAAAAACCGAATAAATCGTTTATATATACTGTTTTCGGGTGACTTTTTAGAACCAAACCCGAGTTTCGGTTACTATACGATATATTTGACAGATAAAAATGAAAGATGAACCGAACAGTACGCAGGGATATTCAAGAGTTCGGTACACGAGAACCGAGAAAACTCCGTAAACTGAACCGAGCCTTCGCCGAATATTCTTAAACGTCAAACACTCCTCTTTGAGTCAACTCCGCAACAGCTATGTCTTCCGAAAAACTCGGTTATTTTAGCTGACTTGATAAGACCTGAAAAATCATCAGCCATTTTATCTCCCGTGTACGCGTGAAATGTGTTTTGCCAAAATTCTCTCTACTGTGTCGTTTTTTCAGGTGAAAATGAAAAAAAAAAACAACAGGAAAATGCACGTCGTTGAGAAATGTATGAAGATTATCAGGATGAGACTTAATAAACAATGTACCTAACTAACAAAACTGGTTTTGTTACTAAAATTTGAAACTATTTCAACCCAAAATTCCAGCTCTGCCATAAAGAACCGAATTCCGTAACTGCAACAGAAAAGTCGGTTTGTTTGACAGTGTTCGGTAGCATTTGAGTAAACCAATGTTCGGTTATTGATGATTGGATTTAGTTTTGTCAACCGATTTTTTCGGTAATTTTGACAGTTTGCTAGAAAATAAAAATTTAACGAGAACTCGGTTGCTCCAATTTGAATCGAACAGACAACCAGGCGTTCAGCAGATGAAAACTCGGTCGAAATTCAACCGAGTTCGGTTTTATTTTCTAAGTGTGTATTAATATTAAAAAAATAGAAGTGGGTTATATCTAGGATAGAACTGCAAGTTTAACGTAGAGTCGCGTTGGTGTCTCCCTTCTTATGAAATTTTCTTCCCTTATTTGACCTGCATTCGGGCAACGCAGGCGCTGGTTATTGCATTAGTTTGAGATCACCAGTTTTTTTTTTTACATTGAGAATGTATGCTAGCCCCAAGCATCATCTGGTGGTTCTCTGTGTAATAACAGCTCATCTGGCAACAACAGAGTAGCAGCTTCGACTGGTCAATCATGTTTATTATCTTACTCATGCTTATAGCAACGGATAAAATCTCCGAATAGGATAAAACACTAACAAAACGCGACGCGAGACAAGACACAACACTTATCGTTCTTACAATTTATTATACAAATTGTAAGAACGATAAGTGTTGTGTCTTGTCTCGCGTCGCGTTTTGTTAGTGTCGTGTAGTTCTTACGTTAGCATAAAAATCATAACAATAAGTAGGATAAAACAACTGCTGTCTTGTCTTTGAAACTGAGATATGAGTCGTTTCGCCTCGCCATATCCAGGGGGTAAGTCACTCGACCACCTTGTGTTACCACCCTAAAAAACACAATCCGCCACACTTCAAACACACTCGCCACTACATGAAAGATAAATTCATATCTGGCACCACTTACACAAATCGATTGTTTGTTTTTGTTTCCCTCTCGCTTACACAAATGTAATTCAGACGATGCATATGTGAGCATGTATTAAACGTCTCAACCGTGCATGGTTGCGAATAAGCATAAATTTTCAATTGTAGTTTGTGAAAACACAAAAACACCTTCTGCCACCCCAGAAACACATTCGTACACGATCAACACAAACACAACGTGGCAGAGTTACTCACCCCCTGGCCATATCTTATGTTAGAAAACAATTAGTCTTTACTATTTAAAAACAAATTTCATGGATGTCTACTTTTTGCACTTTTTTGCTACATCTTGCCACAAAATCGAGGCAACTTCACACTTTTTCATTGAGGCAAAGGCAGAATCTATCAAACATTAACACTTAATAATAATAAATTGAAGCAAACACTAAAATTATATAAAATGATTCAAAAGTAAGGGGGGGGGGGGCAACGGCCCCCCTCTGCCCTCCTCTGGCTAAGTCTATGCATGGACACCCTTTATTCCGCCCTTTTCATCGAGACGCTCTTCTTTCAAAGTTTTCCAGTATCTAATAACCAATGCTCACTTTGAGTTTTGTAATTCAACCGATCACTGTCTTTACAATACTAACTTGACTTAACTAACGTAACTCAAATAAATTTTCTTAAGGTTCTTCAGACGAGAAAAAAATCGTACGGTTAAAAAATCCTTTCATCGCCAATGAAACAGCTCAATAGAACAAGACTTGACTGCTCCGTGTCCAGTGTAGGAGCATCATTCATTAAGCACTCCGATTGATATGATTTTTCTAGTTAATAATATTGCAATATGATAGCATGAATAGTAGCCTTGGTCTGGATAAAGCGATGATTGAAGGGAATTGAGAAATCCAACTTGAACCGAACCCCTTTTGTGCAGTTTGAGATTTTTCTTATATCATTCAACAAACCGCTTTTAATTAGAATTTCATTTGAATTTTCTAGAAGCATTTTAAAAGTTTTGTCCTATACTTTAACATGGGAGCTGTCAGATTTATCACCACTCGGTGTCTTCTTCTTATTTCAAGTTGGATTCCTCAATTGGCCCGTGTCCGGAGTAGTGCTACACCCTACTATTATTCTTGATCTTTCAGGTTGGGAATTTAATCTTAATTGATGATTTTTTTGTTTTTTTTTTAAACAGAACATGGCGTCGTTTGTTCTACTGAGCTTTTCACGATATCAGAAGCTCGATCGATGCTTGAGACGTTGCTACAATTCCTCTATAAATGTCTTATACAAGAAGCACAAGTGTGACGTGTTACGATCACTTTTTTCCTCCTCGTTTTAGTGTAGACATTTTTTCAATCCAGTCTACTAGTGCCTATAGTGCACCCCAGCTTAGGATGCACGATCGTTTATTTCAACAATAAACTCTACAGCTTCCTTTTTCCATTCCATCTCATACTGGTGCTGGGGTTAGTAAGAATTTGTATATAACGACTAGCCGAAGGTACATAGATCGGTGGAAATGCATTTTTCACACACGGCCCATCATCCGTTTTCCTTTTCTTCTGTCTGTGCTCTCATCGCGCTTCGAGTCGAGGAAAAGCGATGATGATGAGGTGCGTTTCTGCGTGGCCGTGTCTCCTAGCTTTTCCTCGAGGATTAGTTTTCACTTTCCATTCGTAGACGCAACATCGGTCCCCGGCATTTCGAGTTTTGCCGGTTTTATTTATATCAAAATGTAGTGCCCATTCGTTCGACGGGATATAAAGGAATTTGATTCCGTTGGTGTTCAGTGTTGTTGATTTTCATGAATATATATTCTACTATTTATTGTGTGATTGTGTTATTTAAAATATTGTAAAAATCTTATACGTAATGCAAAGCAGCAGTCTGAAAGTGCAATAAATATTAACGACCTGGAATAAAATGAAACGTAGTGAAGTGCTGCAACGCGGCATGATACTATGAAATGATGTTGGATGAACCTAAATCATGAAATTCAGAAATTTATGGTGAAAATTTAACAAGGAATACGCAAAGGTCAGTCGCTATTGTTATAAAATAGTTGTTCACTAAGAACTTAACTTTGGGTTATTAATTGCGTCAGTTATTTCGTTTGGGACTTTTCGCTTTTCGAGCAGTACTGTTGGTTTCGGCGAGCGAAAGAAAAGAAAACAAAATTTGAAGAAGGAATCGGGATTCGTTTTCATCACGAGGCTCCGGAAAAGTTACATTAGCAACAATGAAAGCACGTGGGGAAATTTTAAGAAGTTTTGCGCTTGTATTCATTTATTGCAAAGTCACAGCATTTGAAAACTCTAGTTTTATTAAAATATTCAATAAAAAAATATCGTGCTTGTCTGTGTAGAAATATAATTAATACTGTTAAAAAATTATGGCAAACTAACTTATTTTATTTTTCATTCTGTTTCATTATTGCGTCATCATTGTGTTGATCGACTATGCATTATTAAGGAATGAAATTTTATTATTTATCGGTGGTAAATTCTCAGCAGAATGCATTTCTATTTTGTGAATGTGATATTTGAATTTTGAATGCAGTTTGCATGGTCCACAATGAAAGTAGGAAATGCTCCCAATTTCTCAAACACAGATTTATATTAATTGGAGAATAAAATATTAAAAGGGTGGTTATATAAAAGGGATAACACTTTGTAGGAAATCACAATATTAACTAGTTTGAAAAGTAATGATTTAAACTCATGTTATCAATTCGATATCAAGTTCAAATGCTTAAACTGACACAATACATCTAAGAAAAAGCATAATATCTTATCCAAAACATTCCGGAATATATTTATAGATTTGTATTCCATTAGTTGTGTTCATAAAAAATAGTCTTTAAAAATTGATAACATTTTAGAACATAATTTCTCACATGACATCAGTTTGTTTTTTACTCTGTTAGGCGTTTCAATCACACTGCGTCTATCAATCTCTAGCTATTAAATCTCCGTAGCTTTTTTACTTGGAGCTGTTGGTACACACAATACATTCACCGATGAACGTGAAATTTTATTTTATAAATTTATTTCTCCCGAAACCGATACATCGGTAACTCCGGAAAAGATGTGTTTAATTTATTATTATTTGTTACTTCAAATTACTTTAATTATTTCAAATCTTTTTTTTTACTCATTCTTATGTTCTCAAGATTACTTGTACACTTTTTTACTAAATTTTCATGACTTTTGGTTAGTGTGTAACAACGGCGAGTTTCGTTAATAAACGAGCCCATCTGGAGGGTGGGTCGTAACTTTGACATATGCTGTAATGCGTTTGACTTCAATGTTTCCTATAACAGAAATAAGTGTGACATGAGAAGAATTTTATTATCATATTTTTTATAGAATAAGTTTAATGTCAATTGGTTGAACGTTTTACCTGGTGACCATAACATAACTAAACTAATTAAGTAAACAAACTCTTTGGATGTAAATAGTGGCCCAGGAAGCAATCTAGAATGTAAAGGGTGGAACGGTAAATAAATGGCCAAACATGATTAAGTGCACACTGAAAAGTTTATAATACAAATGATCAATCTTTATTTCTTTTTGAAGTTCGGAAGATTTCAAATGCAAACTGTTGGGCTTTATGTTTCACACCTTCCATTAAGTTTGGTATGGCTATTATATCCACCTTATTTGATGCTGAACGCCAATTTGCCTTGAACTGCTTTTCACTTCCAACTGTTTTTTGAGTTCTCTTGAGGCCGATTAGCCAATATTTTTCAATTAGGCGCAGTTCCGGCGAGTTTGTAGGGTTTTCTTCATGAGGACGATTTGTACACTATTTTTTCGTAGTGTCAAGAAGCGAGGTCTAGCCAAAACAGCACGGAACAACCATGTTTCTTCAAGAAAGGCAATAAGCGTTTTTCCAAGCTTTTCCTAGCAAATATAGCTTAAAAACATAGAAAATAATGTGGACAAAATTTGAACTGTTTCCATTTAGTGGTTCGGACTTCAGCTGGCGTCAAAGTTGACGCACCATCAAGAGTATTTTTCTTTTTCACCCGATATTGACCATGCTGAAATATCGGTGCAATAAAAAAAAAGACGAAGTGAATTCTACTAATAACACTGTATAATACTGTGAACGTAGTTTTCAAAAACGAATTCATTCTCAATGCCATATTTTTTAAGTTCTTAATGGGTTACACTAGTTATTTGGGATATTTCACGCGTAACAAATCATTGTTGGAAACAGTTCAAATTTTGTCCACATTATTTTACATGTTGTTTTAAGCTATGGTATTTTTTTATTTGCTAATTAAATTTTTCACAGAACTACGGATTTTTAAAATTCGTATGTCCAAAAATGACATTTTTCACATATGTTATGATAACTTCAAATTTATGAATTTTATCAACATGAAATTTTGGTCACATAAGGTTTATACATTAGTTATAGTGCTGTCAAATTTTTAACTCAAAATATTGATAGTTGAGAAAGTTACACAAGGTTGAACATTGTGTTTTTTGGAAGCAAAATTTTGCTTGGCTGTTTTTTGACTGACTGTTTCATGGTCCATTACGACGCAATCAAACTTGGTCAACAAACTCGTGTACAACTTACGTGTTCTTCGGTTTGGCTGTTGTGTTTTGCTTATCATCTCGATTTGGTGTCACTGTAACCTTATATGTTGCCAGTCCGGCTTGTTTTTTGCTCTTTGCACCATTGTGTGGGATTTTCCCAACTTGTTTCCGATGTCTCTGATGAAAAGGTTGGGATTGCGTTTGAAAATGTTGACTTCCTGGTTTCGGCTTCCTCCTGTTCCCAGCTTCCTGGCAGTCCTCAGACGTTCTCCGAATACTTTTATAACATTAGTTAAAGTTGAAGACTGATATACATATTGAACTTATTTGTTTTGACCAGTATGAAATTTGTATGAGAATTGTTCCTTCATTTCTTTTTGTAGCACAGAGAACAGACATCCAGGTCGAGCATTTGTTTTCTAATTTACTCTGTAAGTTTTTCAAAGCAAACCGTCGGATAATCAGCACCCCCTAGTCTACGTTTCACCAAACTTAAATTGTCAGACAGTCAACGACTACCAAATCTTGAGCCGTGCAGGTGGCGCCATCAACATACGGTTCACCAAAACTAACAGAAACGAGCTGTTGTTTTAAAATGACAAAATGAAATTTACACCCGGAGAGCACTCCAGCTTGGATGTCTGTTCTCTGTGTTTGTAGCTTGAAACTATTGGAAGGATGGTGGAACGTCAGTGCTTCGTCGAGTACTTCTGTGAAACATCGACTGCTCTACATTACTTTACACCAACACCCGACGACGTAACCTCCCTGCTGCATGCATTCTTCATCAATTGCTAATAAAGGATCAACTATAATGTACAAGTTTTTGACTTTAATATATCTGGTGTAAAAAATAAGTACAATTTTAATAGATCACTTTGCTGATTGTTTTTTGGAGTTATCCTTTTGTTTTTGTATTCTTATTGTCATTAGAGTAAACCAGGGTTGCGGCTTATCATTTTTGACTCAGGCATATTCATTTGCCAATATCTCCTTTCAGAGGGTCGATTTGATAATATGATGAACTTGTAGTGCATGAGTAGACCTACAACTTTGTCTAACAGTACATTGCTCTAACTCCTATATCTTCGACATGAGAGCGTATATTCACAGTGATCTTCACGATGATAATCGCGTGATCTTCACCGCGAATATCATCGCGAAGATCACTGCGAATATACGCTCTTATTCCTCAGATATAAGAGATAGAGCTATGTATTGTTAGACCAAGTGGTAGGTTTACTCAAGCACCATAAGTTCATCATACATTATATTTTGAAATTGAGCTTCTGAGAAGAGCTATCGGCAAATGAATATGGATAAGTCAAAAATGATAAGCCGCAACCTTGGAGTAAACATTTGTATTCATTGACAAAGTAATAAACAAATAAATTGATAAATAATTATACTAACAATACCGTAAAGTAACCATATTCTGCGCACCTAATGCCCTAATTTTGCGCATTTTAAAACACTCCAAACTAAGGTTCAGTTGAATATTCTTTGAATTTAGTTCTACATGTAAATAGATGTTTTCCTCTTGTGTATGGAATAAAATATAAAGTTTGACAATTTTACAGTTAACTGCAAAATTTTGGCAAAATGCGCATAATTAGGCGCTGTGCAGAATAAGGGTACTTCACGGTAATTGAAGTCTAACTAACTATAAGGTTTTCCTATAAGATTGAGCATACATAACAAAACGACACATACAACATTCTTCTATAATTCAACGACACATTTCCGAGATTCATTTGATCGTACGTCAAGGACCGGACTTCTGGCCTACCGCTGTTCATTAGCTTCAGCACAGATTGTTTGCCAACGATATTGGATACTTGTTTCCAGTCTCGTTCAAGGGTTAAGCTATGGAATCAGCTGCTTTAATATGATTCCGCAAATATGCTTCTGTCAGGGCCCAAAAAGATTCAATTGTTGTTTCTTGGGGACAGTTTGGAAGATTCATTTTCTAGTATACATACACAGAGAAAAAGAAACAAATTATTTTCTGCGTTATTCAACGAATATAAAAAGAATGTTAGATTTGGCAGAAATTATAGTGATATGTCTTGTACATTTAAGCCAGATTACGCATACTCTATTGTATGAAAGATTGCAAACATGGTTGTATGTTGCATGAAAGATTGCAAACTATTTCGTTGTTTACACCTCCTTTGGCTTAGTTATTTTTTTACTGTGTATTCGATTAGATTGGGTTTATACCTGGATATCATGTCTTTTACGTAAATAAATTACTGATGGCAAATCTGCCCAAAACAGTACTGGATTATGATGTTTCCGGTTTTTCAAAAGCATGAGCTGTCATCTTTTCGGATGCTGTAAATAAATATTGTTCTATATTTCTTTTATGGGCCCCTTATTTTTTGCACACACTACTATTACCTCAATGTACTATTCCATCAATACACAGAAAAAAATCTTGTAGTAAAAACTACCATTTTACCCGACTATGCCTATCTTTAAAACTACCATGAAATGTCAGTCCAATTTACTGCGTTTATGGTAAAACCTTCAACGTTTGTGGTATATTTGACAGAACTCATATTGATATCAACCGCACCATGGTTGATCTATTCCCAGGCATGGTAAAATCAAACGAATTTATAGTCAGCTGAAAATTGTTGGTGTTTGCGCTCAATTTAACCCTCGAAATGGTAGTTTCTACTGAGACTTTTTTTTTGCGTGTACACATACATACTAGTGAGCCAATCCAATTCACAGTGAGCAAAAATGGACCCGAATTCCCATTAATTTAGACGCCGCAGGATAAGAGTTCTCCCTTAGCTCAGTCGGTAAAGGCGCAGCTACCATTCTGAAGGTGATTGGGTTGATTCCCGGTCTGGTCTAGGAATTTTTCAAACCTGGCATCGAAAGCTCTCAATTAATAACTGTGGAAGTGCATTTAGAACACTAAGTTAGAAGAGGGGTAAGAGTGCTAAACAATAGCTTATCTTATGGAAAAAAAATGCGGGGAATCGAATGGTGTTGGTCTCATTTAGGGTAGGCATTCAAAGTGAGGTGAGATACGGGCAAAATGAGCAACTTACTGTGATCAACCCTAAATGAGACCAACATCATTCGATTTCCCTCATTTTTTCCCATATGATAAGCTATTGCCTAAGACTCCTACCCTGCGCCGTCTAAATAAATGGGATTTTGGGTCCAGTTTTTCCCTCTTTGCAATGTTTTGGAAAAAAATTGACCATTGAATTTCAAAAACTCATAGTGCTCAATTGTCTCCTCGAAAAAAGTCACTATGCTAAAGTTGAGCTCAATCGGACTTCGTTAAGTGGACCACAATGCGGTCAAAGGTTTATAATGGAAAATTACATGACATTGTATATAAATGTATGTGTTACCTAAAGCAACACAGCTTGTATTAAACAAGTTGAAACTACTACTAAATAACAAAACATGCTATTGTATAATACTTTTTTTCATACTTTAATATGATGTAAAAAGCGCAAAATGTGAAGCTACAATGGAAAAAATATCCTCATGTACAAATATAACATCCTCAAGCGTGGGATTTGAACACAAGTCCATGGGGTGATAGATTTGTAGCTTCTTTTCTAAGCCAACTCCGATTGTTGAAAAGTCATCTCTAAGTAATCTCTGGCAGGCGATTTGCGGATGTGGTGAAATAAGTGCTTCGTTCATCAGTTCCGGAACAATAAACGGTGCGATTTACACGGAAGAGTGCCTTAAGAAGCGCCTCTTGCCATTCATTAAGAAGCACAAAGGATCAACTCTGTTTTGGCCTGATCAAGCATCCTGCCACTACGCTCGAAACGTATTGGAGTGGTACCGAGCCAATGGAGTCAATTTTGTGCCAAAGGATATGAACCCACCAAATTCACCGGAACTTCGTCCAATTGAAAAATTCTGGGCAATTATGAAAACAGAACTTCGCAAACATCCCAAAACTATAAAAACAGAGCTAGAATTGAAGAAATTTTGGGTAAAAACAACAAAAACACTGGGAAAATCGGTTGTACAAAATTTGATGGGTGGAGTGAAAAGGAAGGTGCGGGCATTCGGGATGGGAGACGAAATTGAATAAAACAAATGTTGTAAATCAAAACTCATTAGTAGTTCTTCATTCCCTGAAAATTTCAAGAAAATCCGATAATCAGTTTAATTTTGATGAGTATATATGTGTGTGCCATTATTATCGAATACACCCTTTAGAATACGAGAGATCTAAACCAGTAGAGGTCCAAAATTAATGGCGACATTTTTATGTGACGTGTTTAATTCAGAATTTTCGTCTGTGAATGGTCTATGATGATATCGTTTATCGATACGTTATAAATATCACATATAATATGCTAGCAGTTGCCAACGATGATATAGGATATGTTTCAATATTATTGCCATGAATATATCAGCAATTGAAATCAAATCCTCGTAGTCAAATTCAATTCATTCTCCTAACTGAATAATTAGCTGTCCTAGAAAGCCGTTTTGATTTTCAAAAATTTGTTTTCCGAGATAAGACCACATCTCGATGTTTCATGCTAAGACATTGGAATAAAAAAAGATGATTTCGAAAATTACCTTTACCTTGTGAGATTTCTCATGGGTCAAAAAAGTCAAACTTTGACCGCTTTGGGGGTCCTCTTCATGAAGTCCGATTGAGCTCAAATTTTGCGAGGGGACTTTTTTCGAGGAGACAAAACATTTGGGCACCTTTTATGAAAATCGAAAAGTCGATTTTGATTGGTACCCTAATATACAGAAATGATTAGCGGTTTAAACGTCATCTGGGAACGACAGTGATGCATCAAAATCGTGCTTAGACTTTCTGGGACACCCTATAGGGTAACTATTTCTATATTAATCTCATTATCTCTACGTTCTTCCTAAACTGAATCAAGTGATAGGATTTCGCTGAGAAGTAATATTTGCTATAATGCGCCAACAATCTGTTTTCGGGTAGGATGAATTGCGGAATGATGCCATTGTTAAGGGAGCACGAACCGTTTATTGAATCATATAAATCCGTTGGAGTTGCAGTTAGAGGAGGGTTACTTTTGCAAAAAGAGGTCTGCTATGAATTTCGTTGGATTTTTTTGAGACGAAAAATCTCTGATCACATCTTTCTTCGGAATTTCTTACGTAATGTCCAAATAGTCCCCCTGGGGCGACGATCTAACTTCGGGGTGAGAGTCACGTTAATACAGATTAAAACAAAAAGAACTAGAGTATGCTGACGAGCTAGGAAAATGAGAACTGAAAGCTTTCCCCGTAAAAATTCACAGTAAAGAACTAGCAACCAGAAGAATTTAAATTCTGGGAAAAGAATCAGGATTGAGTGCGATGGAGCTGAATCATTTTTTGAAACACGCTTCTCGTTGTGTCTCAAACCACATGGAAGGTGCATTCGTAAGGAACATAGTCAGAAAGCGTCTGATCACATTATCGTTAAGGTTTTTATGATCATTGTTTGTTTAGCATATCGATAAACAGTATACAAAAAGTTACCTGAATTGTTGTTTTACCTGTGAACGAATAAGATAAAATGCCGCTTCTGAACAAACTTTCTGGCAACAGGACCCAAGGTTATGGTCATATTTACGATACATGCACCGAACATTAGTAAACGGGCCTTTAATAATCCATGGCCAATCATTATGGATACACTAATAGGCAAGCACCGCATCGAACCGGGTACCGTTGAGCGATTTTGTTTTCATTTCTAATGTATACACACATGTTGAAAACTTTTGTAGCACCTTTTCTCACTGCGCATCATCACACCCCTTACCGATAGTTGATTTAGGAGCGCACGCGGGTCAGAACAGAAACGAAGCAGAAAAGTGACTCCTGAGAGATGAGTGCAGACAACACGTGTCTTTAGGGAGAAAATCTTTACCTTATTCTAAACAAGAAAAACACAGAGATCTATGAACCCTCCCTACTCGCATCGTCAGGATTAGGTACCGCAGTGCGACTATCGGAAGTTAGAGGCGTTTTCTCGGTATTTCTCACTAGCTAGCGGTTCGTTTGGTTTGTGGCTGCATGTTGTTATTACTCAGGAGTCACTGACTTTGATTTTTTCAACGAGCGAGCTAAGGAGGTCAACAACCGTCAATAGATTTGGATGAAGCGCTTCCTTGATGCATTGTAATGTAAGCCACTCACTCACGACCACGTGGGGAAAAAATTCTACCAGTAAAAGTTTCGATCTGGGGTTGGTTGTTGCATCGGCACTGTGTGGCATGCAGATAGGCACCTTAGAGTGTGATTTGGCGGGTGTTGCTTTATGGGTAAGTCAGATTGTTTTGAAGGTTTAAAATGTTCCATCTTGTTCGCGTCACTGTCGAGAAAGGGCGCCAAAGTCTGAGGCACACTCACTCTCGAGGGGTTCCTCCGCATGGAACATATTTCTTAGTATCGGGTTTTATAGGTAACAATAAACCACGTTTCAGATTATTGCAACCTAGCAGGCGTCATAAGAATGACTCCGAGTTTCCGGTCTTCAAATCATCCTTACTCCTACCAGGTCATCGTTTCATTTTTCGTTTTCATTTTAAAATTAGTTATCAAAAATTGTGTTTGATCTAAATGCTGTTTCAATAAGCAGCTTCTAATCATTTTAGGGATCAACGGTCAGTGACATGAAAGAAGAGAGCAGGTATTTCCGCTGGCAAGAAGATTTCGTTTTCAAACAGAAGAGGGTGAATCTGTCATCATGAAGCTGAGGAAGATTAAGTTGTGGTGCTGACATTTTCCGAAGAAAGATATTTTCCTTTCTAATGTACAGTGTAATTTTGATGAACGCTGATAATGGAGCCGGATGTGAAGCTGACGATTAGTTAGCTAGTGTATTCTTCTCTCTGTCATTTTTTTCGGAGGCTGGGTATATTAAAGGCAATAGAATTTGTCATTTATCTTGTTTCTAACACAGTTAAAATTATTTGGTAATTTTAAGTTTATTTTCATGCACATAAAAAGACCAGCTCAAATGACCACCTCGTTTATTATTACATCCAAGTTTATTTATCACGTTACCAAACAGAGACCAACGGAGGAGAGAATTTGGCAGCTTTTGTTTAATTCAGCTAGTAATATGACCACCCAAACATGCAAGATATGGCCTTCAAATATATGATGAAATAGTGCATAATAACATTTTACAAATTGACAATCATCTTATTATCCTCACAACATATTTATTGAGGAGATTGTAATTGTTTGTTGATCGATAAACTGGTTTTCCCCGTGAAATATGGCTAATGAACTGCATCCATGAACTGATTAGTTACTTTCAACACAACATGTGAATAAATTTAACTCTACTAGATTTTTGTTGCGTCTTGAGGAAATTGGTCTACATCAGAATATTGACTCCGGCTGGACGTTCCCCAACTGACAGGAAATTTGAATCACATTCTCTGTTGTAGACGACCCACGGCACACGACAATTACTTATTTAGTTCAATTAGTAAGGACCGAGGACTTTATACCGAATTTAAAGTCGGCTAAACAGTCCTCTTCCCTTATGTATTACGAAAGACAGCTGAAACATAAAATTAGTAGGGTATGATCATGTCAATTCGTTTGATCATGCATTTGTTAACGAATGCATTGTGATGTATTATTCTTACAACGAGTACTAGAGGGTGTTTCGATCAAAATTTGGCCGACTTAAACTTTACGCATTTCCTTTCATCGTGCATTAAATTTTTTTGCACACTCCTCATTTTGAAGATGTGTGCGCGTAGCTTCATGTCTCTATTTTGATTTTGAGATTAGCACTTCAGTTATCAAAATATCGTTGAAGGAAGAGAAGCAACGCATCACCATTTTGCAGGTGCATGGCGAAACCAACGTATTAAAAGTGTTCGGTGAACGTTTGTCGACAGCCAGGAAAGCTGGATCGGGGGGAAATCAAAAGCTGGAGGCCACAGCGACGACAAAAAGAGTTGCCCGCTGTTTTGAGTGTAACCCTAACTATCAGTGCTGTGATGGTCCTCCGGTGTGACGCGGGTTTGGTGCATGCCCGCCAGCCGTAAAAATCACAAGTACAGGAAACACACAATGTTAATTCAGACCGGAACAATCCGTACAGACTCAGGTGATGGAGACGGACTAACGATTGGAAATTGGGCCCATAGAACTGAAAGTCTGTCAGTATTTTTGGGAAGTACCCGCAGTCTTTCCGACTTTTTGAGAGTTCGCCAGTTCGACATTGTAGCGCATCAGGAGGTTTGCTGGAAAAGAGCGAGAGTACATACGTATTGGGATGGTTACCTGAGTAAAGTCTAACATCATACAGATGGCAATTCAAAAACTTATTTTAATATCAACATCAAATTGAAATTGAAATTGGATTTCACTTCACAATTTTTCAATTTGCTATCAGATTTAGTTCCCATCTTGCTGTGATCTTGCGTACCTTACAAAAGTAGGTTTGTTTTAATTGTATTGATGGATCATCAAGTAGAATACTCATTTTGTTATCAACTAGAACAATATACAGCCAATTGATTTTTCAATTTGCTCTCATTGAAAACAGGCTTAGGCTTAGGTTTAAACTTGATGCCACAGAAGTAAATGTTTGCTATCAATTTTGATCTTTTAACCATAAAACCGACCAAAAAGACAGCAACCTAAGTAATCCTTATCGGTAACATCACAACATCATATTTAGTGTTCTATATCAGTGGTGCTCAGGTAGATGCATGCAGCGGGCCAAAATGAAATTTTGCGCCAATGCCACGGGCCGCAATGAATTATTTTTAATGGCTTAAAATAATTAATAAATAACAGCTTATTTTGAGGACACGTTACTAGTAGATGTACGTGAAATGTAAAGCAATGCTCTTTCTTCCAAAATAAAAAAATTACAAACAACAAAATGTAGATTTATATCACATTCAATTTATTTGAAAATCAATAAAAAAAAACTTTTCGCATTTTAATACATAATTCACTTACACTTTTCTTGAGCAAGCTTATCGAGATCAGCCTTCATGTTAGAGGTCGAAATACGCAATGAATTGTCCAAATATTCATCACTTATCTTATTTCTTGCTTATGACTTTACTTGCTTCATCACTCCGCATTATCGAAAAACTTCACTGATTTACCTTTGCTCTCCATGAATTCGACGATTTCTTTCCGAAGATCAAATACGCGTCGCAGCACCTTTACCCCAGCTCAGCCAACGTACCTCAGTATAATATGGTACGTCACCATATTCTGCATCCGTGTCTACTAGAAGAGCCTGAAATTCTCGATGGTTCAATGCGTGCGATCGGATGAAATTAACTATTTTGATGACATCTTTCATGACATCTTTGAATCCCACGCTTTTGGCGCAGAGGTTCTCCTGGTGCACGATGCAATGGTACTGGGAGAATTGCTCTGACACTTGTGGTAATTTTCGAAGATGGGCAATTGCACCTTCATGTTTTCCTATCAATACACTTTTTTTTTCAGTAATAAAATGATTAAGCACAGAGAACAGACAAACAAGCTCAAACATAATTCATAAATAAATAAATAAATTTAAACATACATAATTGTATGAAGAAAAATACCTAAAATTTAACACCATCCTTGGTACTAAATTTTCCAAGGCCGTAAATCTGATAAAGCTGAATAGTTTGCATCAATTTGTATGCAACCCTTCAAGTAAGAAGTAAATAAACTTACGGCCTGATACCAGCGCCAAATACATCAAATGTCCATAATAAATGTGATAATGCCAGTACTGTCAAAAGGCGACGTTCAAAATAGCACAACATTTTAGGCAAGAATTTTAAGGAGCTTGCACGTCTTAACACTGCGGTATAAGCTTGAATAATTTAAATAAGATGGAAAACAAAATACATACCACACATAGCGGGAGCTCCATCGGTAACAACTCCGGACATTTTCTTCAGCGGTAGATCAAACTTTTCTAGAACAGCACACAGAGCTTTAAAGATATCAATGCTCTTTGTCGTTCCTTTCATGGGGAAAAGGCTTGCCAATTCCTCAGTCACCTCAAATTTCTTAGATATGCCGAGGATAAAAACTGCCAATTGAGCTGTGTCAGATATATCCGTGCTCTCATCCAGCGCCACTGAATAAAATTCAAAGTTGGCAACTTTTTCCTTCAAACTCAACACAAGATTTTCAGCAATGTCTTCAACCTGCCTGGTGATGGTCGCCCGCGACAAACTCACTTGCGCAAAGATGCGACTTTTTTCGGGACAAATCATTTGAACCACAGCTTCCATACAAACTCGCCATCAGAAAATGGCTTCGAATGGGAAGCGAGTTTTTCTGCGATAATGAAACTTGCCTTTGTGCACAACTCGTTTTCTTGCTTTCTTCTCACAAAAAAGTTTTACTGGCTACTCAAATTTCCCCTGAACTCATCACATGTTTCAGCCCGCGCCACACCGACATATTTATCCATTTTTGACGCATGTTTCGACTCGTAGTGACGCTTCACATTAAATTCCTTCATAACTGCAACAGCTTCGTTGCAAATCATACACACCGGTTTTTGATTAATGCACGTAAAGAAAAACATTTCAGACCACTTCTCCTGGAAAACACGTCCTTCATCAGCCACTTTCCGTTTTTTGCTAGTGCTGGCTTCAATTTTCACTGAATAATTGCTCGAAACTTCTCAGAACTACGCACGCGACTACAGAACGGAACCAATTGACAACAGACACTGAATGATGAAAGTGAATGAACCTGTGGTTGCGGTAGCGAAAATATGGCTGCATTCTCTCTTTCTTTGTATCCCGTCTTTTTGGTCATTCATCATCTGTGTAACAAGCACGGTAAAAATTGTTCACATAAAACTATGAGAATCACAATTATTGCACAGTAAGAAATGCAACTCAAATCAAACAGCAAATAGCTACATATTCAATGAAGTTCTCATATTTCTCAAATGCTATCGCGGGCCGCATTTGCCACCTCGGCGGGCCGCATGCGGCCCGCGGGCCGCAGGTTGAGCACCACTGTTCTATATGATCTCAGAATCTAATCGGGTATATCTTCTACCAGTGCTGCAGCAAGACACACGAGCTGGGTACAGCTTTTATCATGATAGGCAAAATGCCAAAGTGCGTGATGCCAAAGTGGGTGATGGGCAGTCGACAACAGAATGTGCAAATTGTGAATCAAAAGCCGTTATTTCAATGGCATCATTATCAACGCGCACGGCCCTCATCTAGGAAGTGACGATGTTTATTACTTCTAAGGACGTTTAAAATCGTTATCGGAGATTTCAATGGCCAGGAGGAGGAATTCAAACCGTTTATAGGAATGTTTAGTGTGCTCCAGTATATGAATGAAAACTGCCTCATACTCATCGATTTCGCCTCCTCCAAAAATATATCAAAAGCAGTACCTACTTCCAGCACAGTCTCCCATATCGGTTCACTGGAGACTTCTTGGATACTATCGATGTCAGGACCTATCTTTTACCGCTGTAAACGACATTCGGTACCGATGACCACTACGGTACAATCTGGAACGACTGAAACTACCCGAAGTTCCAACTGCTTAAGCGCGAAACCTAGAAGCAGGCGCAAAGCTTAGTTGTCGGATGAGGGAGAGCTGATCGATGCCTGCTGTGGACTGCTGGAGTAGTGTCAAAGCAGCTATTAACAACGCAGCAGAAGTTGCCATTGGGTTTGTGGATAGAAATCTACGGAACGACTGGTTCGACGAGGAGTGTTAGATGTTTTTAGACGTGAAGTATGCCTGGCGGACGGTGCTGCAGCAGAAAAGAACAATATGTTTAAGTGACAACGATTGGAGATGAACCAGCCCGTCGGTTCGTTATCAAGAATTAGAGTTTTCACTCGTTTCGTAAACATGAATTTTGAACATGAAATAAATGTACCGTATATTGTATTAAACCTTCATATTGCTTCTTATCTGGTGAAATGCTATCATTATACCTTTTTGTATAATGCACGAAATGAATTTCGTGAAGCCCAGCCATTCGCTGCTTCTCTTTTATTGTACTCATGCATGATGGTGTTTCTGCTGGGATGGATGGGAATAACTTATATATAACTAGAAATGAGAAGAAAAATTAGGTAGTTGGAATTAACTGGAAAATACTAATTTTTCTTTCCATTTCTATTTACAGGTATTCCACTAAACAGCTCAAACTCTCTAGGATTCAACTTATATATCCCAGAATAAAATTTAAATCTCTGTCGAGAGTATAATTTCATACTCATTATGGAGCAATTCATAAACCACGAAGACATTTATCGCGGGAGGGGGGTGGTGGTTTGACCAAAGTCTACGCTCCCTACAAAATTTCACAAAAATGTATGGAGAAAAGTCTACGAGGGGGGAGGCGGAGTCTTAGATTTTCAAAAATTAGTCTACGTAATTTATAACAGGCCCTAATCGAGTATTTTCTCACAAGTCACCATGGCCTAGTGGGATCATCCAAGAATTCAATAACAGCTCTTTGTATTGTACGAATGTTCTTTCTGTGTCAACAAATGCTTCGTGTTTTTGACAGTTGCGTGTGTGCCATTATTTACGAAGGTATCTTCATGAAAAGTACAAATCAGTTTCGTTGCAGGAAACAACGAATAGATTCGTTAGCTCTACCTTTGATTTCGAAATATAAATTATAAATTAATTATAATTATAATTATAATTATAATTATAATTATTATAATTATAATTATAAATCGAAATAAAAATTTTCAGTGTACCCGATGTTGACTGAATTTAGGGGTGTATGCAATAGAAGGTTCTTCCAGCACCTGATGCATTTCGAGATTCATTCGCTTTTTCCACGTTTCATCTTTCAGCTGCACTCCACCGTAGATCACACGCAGCGCTTTCCATTCAAAGACAGCAAGGACGCTTGCATTGGCCATGTCTATTGGGCGTAGAGAACTACCGGTCTAATTAATATCTTGTAGATGGTCAATTTTGTAGTTTGACGATTTTTTTTTCGATCTTAGCGTCCTGCAGAGTCCAAAGTAGGTAAGATTTCAGTTATAAGTTTGCAATAAATAAATATAACAATAATCTGTTCTCTATATTGTTTCATCTATTGAACATAACGTTTAAATCACAAAAAAAAAACAATTTAATTTTAATAATTTTCACCTACTACCTGACATTTTTAAATGTAATTAAATGAAATTAAAACTTGATTTTTTTTCATCGACGAATTATAGATTTGTACAAAAGAATGAAAATTCTATAAAAATTATACAAAGAATATACTCGAAAAAATGAGACACACAAAATTCATGTTCAGTCGTATCGAGTATATTCGAAAATTACACAAAGTCTCCATTTACTATTTTCAACGAATATGTACTTATTAAACATCTTGAATCCATATCGATAATCAAAATTGACGATTATATGAAATTGCTAATATGTATTTATGTAATTTCTCCTTTTATATAACTAACAGAAACAGGTCATTAAAGACTATTAATGGTTATATTTTAATCACATCGATGAACAGTACGTTAAGGATTGTCGAACGGTACCATTTTTAAACACAAAATATGACATATCGGATATTCCTGGACCTTCCTGGAATTTCTGATGAAAATATGTATCCAGTACCATATTGGCCACTTTTGAGTTCGTAATTCTGATAAAGTGTAAGAAGGGTTCAGTCGCACCATCGGTGGATTAATTCAGGTTTTTCTTCTTCCTAAAGCTCGATCCAAAGTAAATCTGGACGCAGGGTTTAATGTGGTGTCCCTGGTTGTTGAAATAAAAAACGTTTGACAGTCATTTGTTGAGACGAAGTAATTGGTCGACGCATCTTGAAATTACGGATCATGGAACTTGAGAAAAGAAAATTAAATGTGCATAAACATCTAGAGAATCCTTCGTGGTCTGCCTTAAAAATAGCAAAAGTGTTAAAATTCACAAAGTCAACAGTGTGTCTTGTAATCAAACGTTACAAGGATACTCTGAGTGTGGATACAGCTCGGCGCATCTATCATAAAAGTGGCACTATGGAGAAAGGTGTTGAGGTACGTGAAAGGCAACCCAGGTGTTTCCATTCGTGATTTGGCAAAGAAATACGATTCCAGCTTTTCCGCCGTGCGTAACATCCTTTCAAGAGAAGGATTTAAGTCTTTTTGTGCCAATAAACATCCAAATCGCTCCCTGAAACAAAATTTAGTAGCCAAAAGCGAGCACGATTACTATACGAATGAGTTTTTACGGAATTTGGCTGTATTTTAATGGATGACGAAACATATGTCGAAATGGATTATAAACAAATCCCCGGACGAAAATTTAACGTGGCAACTGGTTGTGGGGATGTCCTATTTGGGTATAAATTTGATTTTGCTGATGATTTGGCAATGAATCTGCAGTTTTGGCCTTAAAACCAAGGTTTTCATCACATCTCATACAATGACGTCGAACGTTTACGTTAAAGAGTGTCTGAAAAAGCGGATTTTACCCTTCTTTCGGCAACACAAGACCATCGTTATGTTTTGGTTATGTTTTGGCTACTACTCTAAGGAGGTACTAGAATGGTATTCTGCAGACAATGTTAGTTTCTGTCACCAAAGAGATTAATTCTCCGAATTGCCCTGAGTTCAGACCAATCGAAAAATATTGGGCAATTGTCAAGCGAAAACTTTGAGGATATGGTAAAGAAGTGACAAATGCACAACAAATGCTTTTAAAGTGGAATAAGTTCGCCGGTACAGTGTCACCAGCGACAGTGCAGACCATGATTGCATCGATCACAAGTAAAGTGCGACAGTTCGTTCGAAACGATGAAATGTATTAACTTGTTATATAGGTATCCTTTGAAAGCTGAATACCCTTTTGTTTGACGTTTTGATCAACCGTTTATGTTGTTTAATTCTTGAGTTATTATCACTTGAATGCGTCCAAATTTACTTTGAATCGGGCTTTAAACGATTCAAGTCACCTTCGCATGGTTGACACAATCCTCTATAAATTGGTAACATTTATCTGGTTTGCCAGAAGTCGTCGATTCAAGTCAAAATCGATATTTTCAAATAATTAAACACTATTCTACAATAACAAAACTATTATTGCATGAAGTAAAAACAATTTTCGCATATCCAGTGCGGTGTGCTGCAAGATCGTTGGTGGCAGATTGGCTATGTTATGTGCACATCTTATTGGTGCGGCAAACGCCCAGACAGTCTCTAGATGTTTAAGATCAATGTCATGAAGACATTCGCTCTCCGACGGTCGCGTGGTCGCTGATGAGTGAACGCCGTGGCGCACAACTTTGTCTCGATCGGTCGGCATTGGCATGCAATCCTACTTAACTCTGCAGAACAGGAATGGTTGTAGAAGAAAACGGAATGCAGTCATGAGGATTGCAAGAGGCAACACACAGTTCTATCCAATATACACACAACGATCGCCGCGACGTTCGACAGACTAAAATTCTCGCGGCTTGCTTTATTTTCACTTTCAGACGCGGTGGAAATATTTTTAAACATTGTGCTATATTTTGTAAAGACAATTTATTTTCAGATCATACTTTGCGAAAATTTCATTTACTTGATAACAACAGTGATGCAAAGTCGGTGGTGGCAGTCGCGACCGTGTGGGTATAAATCACGGGTACAATTACTTCCTTCTGTCGTCGTTTGCTGTTTGGTTATGGGTGATCCCTTCAGGAAGTCGCTAAGGCCATGGTTACATATGAATCATCTAGGTCAATGACTGCACCCGGCTGATTTGAGGGGCTAGCTATTTATACGAAAGAAAGAACCGAACCGAAATCATGAGCAAAATTTACTGAGACGAGAACGCAGTCGAAATGGATGTTACTCCTTGTGTGATCGTCGTTGCAGAGTTCTAATTTGTTTCATGTTTGCAACGCTAGCCAGGTCGTGGGTGCCATTATTCCGATTTAATGAATCCGATGCTAGACGTATAAATATTTGGTGAATTGGATGTGATTTATGTCTCAACATCCTTTATTTCCCATTCAGTTGTTGTTTTCTCTTTTCTATTAGGATGTTTGGAGGAAACGAGAGCGGGAATAAAAAGAATGATTGATTCTTCCGGTGGATCAACTGTTCAAACTTTTTATTAAAAGGGTACATCATAGATCAAATGAATTACTGCGGGTAGTTTCTTGAAAAAAAAAGTCTCCATCATATGCTAAATTATTAGCAAACCTATCAAACCGTATGGTAAATGAACTGCAACGAGCATTCCGAAGATATCTCGTGGAGAAAGTAAATGGAAATGTGCATATAACCCAAAGACCACATTTTTGCCGAAGGGGAGATATTTTTAGAATGGAAATCCATTTCTTTCTACGTGAAATGCATGTCTGTCACCAGGGCGAGTCTAAGTTTGGATTTCTTTTCTTTCGCTATTCGGCTGCTGTCTCGAGCGGTGTTGTGTAATTACTAAACATGTCCGGTAATGCTGATTGAAATGGATTTATTGAACCAACGATTTATGACAAATGATCTTACTACACACGTGACAGTGGCGTTCAGATTTCGTGTTATGTAGTGAGAATTTAGACACTATCAAATATCGAAAAGAAACATATTTGCGATTGAACGTTAGGATCCAGATAGTATAGCGGATTCAAAAGATTAATAGTTGAAATTCTAGAGTTTTTTTTTATGAGAACTTCACCGTACATCAAAAACTACCTTCTGACATAGTTCTGAATAAATTTTCAACATATTTTTCAAAAATGAAAAATAGAGGATGATTTTGCAATGAATTTCGCACAACATTTCAATTATGTTCAAACTATAATTTTACAGCTTCATTTCGAGAATAATTTGAACTAATTCGGAACAGAATGTAATTTAAGTGCGTTTTACTTATCGTAACGATGAGTTCTGACAAGTAGTCAGATGGACTCTAATCGTACACAGAAATAACAAGTGATTATAGTAATCGATAAAACAAATAAGTACAGTTTATCGTCGCAAACTAAGCTACAGCGAATGGCAAAAATAAACATCTACCTTGGATCAATGTATTATTGTTGGGAAAAAACGCATGTTTTTTTTTAAAAGAGCATATTTCAATACATGTTTCCGAAAAACAACATAGACGAACAATTTTAGTTCAAATTAATGATAACTCTTACTTCTTACGTCAAATAAATAACAAAATTCCGATTCAAATAAATAACAAAATAACAATGCCGTTTGGAAAAGTAAAAGCTTGAGTTAAAATCAATAGAGACAGTTGGAGTACACTCTTCAATAGTCAATATCACCTGACGAATTTCGCGCCAATTCATCCAGTGCACTAGATGTATCAAGATGAATAAATTAATGTTACAATAAATGTAAGCAAACAAATGTAAATATGTCAACACAGACAAACAGACATAACACTTGAAGTTTCTTTCGTCAATAACCCATTAAACTTTCAAATTCAAATGTTTCTTAGTTGGTAGTATCGTCACAGATAGCGCGTATACCCGATTTTCTTACGTTTAACGTTAACACGTTAGTGTCGATGATTTGTAGTGCAAAATGAACGATGTGTGATGTCTTTTTGTCTGTGATATAAGTGTTAATAAATTAACGGAGATGGATTTATATAAAAATATAAACATTTTCATAAAAAAACTTTCTATGTTACGGTCTTTGGTGATATTTTTTGATGCAGCTGATCGTAAATTCTGCAGAAAAAATGCAAAACTACCAATTTTAAAACGAGTTTTTTTCCTAAAGGGGACAAAAGGGGACAAACAATTTTGCATAGATCTTGTAGATGGTAGTTTGTACTTTCAGTTACGTACTCTGTGTTTGCAAATATTTGAAAATAAAGGAATAACATATCTTGCAAAAATGTATATTTTGTTACACTTCAGCCCCTACAACCTTTTTAATACAATAGCTACAACTATCTTGTATCTTCAAAATGTGCGTCATTTTATACCCTAAAGGTCATCTCTGCAGAGTTTTCAAATTCAAATTGAAATAAAAAAGTTACAGCAAAAAAACTGTTTTTTATGTCCCACCATAAGAAAAGTAAAAAAAAACTGTTATAAAACGATACGTAGATGAGATAGAAGTTGAAAGTGATGTATGCGTGACTTTAAGAAAACTGTCTTAGCTTTTATCAAAAAAAATGTAAAAATTATAAAATCGATTCGCACACACCAAAAAAATATTTTAAAATTTAAGGTCAATTTGCAAAAGCTGATTATCTTAGAATTGGATGATTTTTTTTTAATATAGGCAACATCATTGTCTAAAAGTTCGCCATGCATCGCAAGATGGGCACTTTTAGGGAAAAAAAGTTTTTCTAACAACAAATTTTTCATTTCCAATTTTTACTGTGTATCGCGCCATCTCGTTTGTAAGTCTTGTCTTTTTTGAGTAATGTTGACATGAAAAATTTGTTGTTAGAACAAATTTTTTTTCCTTAAAAGTGCCCATCTTGCAATATATGGCGAACTTTTAGACAACATATTGATTTTATTAAAAAAAATCGTCCTATTCTAAGATAATATTTTTTTGCAAATTGAGTTTACATTTTAAAACATTTTTTAGCGTGTAAGAATCGATTTTACAATTTTTTTTATAAGCTAAGACAATTTTCTAAAAGTCACTCTAAAAGTCATCACCTGTTTGTAAGTTTTTTTTTTTTTCAATTTTGAGTTATGTTGATTTGAAAAAAATCGTTCAAAAAACTTAAGCCCTTTTCAAATGGTAATCTACATAAATTTTGAAAAAACAAAGCATGCAAAGTCTACCCATCCACGCTTTTGGGTTTAAATTAATGCTCTGGGACGCCATTCCAAAGGCACGAAAGAATGCTTGCGTTTTCTTAGCCGTATGCTTTAGGTCGTTGTTTTGCTGGAAAATGTTATTATTTTCTAGACCCATTTTCAGCAATGATTCTTCCATCTTCAGAAAAACTATGTACCCATCTGCCGTCATAACACCATTAATTAGATTCCCTACTCCAAACCAGCCCCAGAACATGACGTTTCTGCATGGTCGCTTGGAAATGTTTATCCTTCAGCCCTTCATCTCCAAACTCGCAGTCGTCGTTTTCTGTTGAACAGCTCAAACTGAGAAAACAACCCGTTTCCAGAACATCAGTGTTATTTATATGGTTTTTTCAAAACGGCAATCGCTTCTCCTTATTCACCTTACTTATGAACGGCCGTTTTCGAGCAAAATGGCTTTTCAAACCATGCTCAGCAATGCGTCGTCGAACTGTACGTTATTTTCTTTCCTCCCATGATCGATTCTTAAAACAAAACTCGCCATTGAACTTAACTCGCTTACTTACTCACAACTGTAGCAAACATTTGTGATGGATGTAAACAAAGGAATGTCAAAAGCATGATTAACAAGGGGTCAGTCAATTGGATATGCGCAGAAATGTTCCCGCCTTTTGACATATCGTAAACACAAGCTTATCTAATTTTTCAATAGAAGCTGTCTAAAACGAATGGGCAATGAAAGGCACATGCAATATTCTGGGTTGTCGCGCCTTGGGAAAACTGACGAATATACATTGCCGATTGCTCATTTCAAGAGGAATCCGAACTAAATAAAACGTACAAGGTACAAGAACTTCCCAAATTTGGACGAAATACTGGTGCTGGGTGATTGATGATGAGACCTAAAGGGTGTCAAATTGCATCACGGAAAAAAACGCTGTAGAAGATTACCTAGTTTACCGATCCTTTTCAAAGTTTCAGACAAGAAAATAGAACCCATTAACGTTTGCATTAAAACAATGGACTTTTTCCGGATGGTGATAAAGAAAAAGCTAAGACCGATAATTGCTTTCAATAAATTTCCCATGGAAGGTGATTATTTAAGCTTAGTTGCAACAAAAATTCTACACCCTTGCGAGCGGTCTACCGGCAGTTAACCGGAACATTCGCCATGGTGGACGAAAACATGCGTGTAGGGTTGGTTGTTTTGTTGCGAGTGTTCATGTCCTTGGGTACAAAAGTGATCCCGTTGGCTTCATACCATTCCAGGTCAACATTCGAATAGTGGCACGAAGCCAGATCCAGCCAGAAGATCGTAGCGCCCTCGTGTTGCTTTAACACAGGAAGTAGATGCTTCTTTAGATACTTCTTGAGGTAGATCTTCCCGTTTCCGGTAGTCACGAACGGCGCACTCCGTTTGCTACATGAGCAGATCGCTTGCCAAATCTTGTACTTCTTGGCCAACTTTGAAAGTTTCTGCTTCCTTACTTTCTCCGGAACATCAAACTTGTGCTGGGCGATAGTCCCGGAAACTGCCGTAAGTCCACCTTGGTGTAAGTCTCATCATGTATGTTGAGACAATGATGCTTCGTCAGCATCTGGGTGTACAGTTTCCGGGCCCGTGATTTTCCCACCATATTTTGCCGTTCGTCACGATTTGAAACCTTCTGCACTTTTTGCGTATGCAGTCCCTCTCGGTCTTTGGCTCTCTGAACGAAAGACTTGGACAGATTCAACTCTTTGGCCACATCCCTGACCGAAGCATTGGGACTCCGCTTGAACGCATTCACGAGACGCTTGTGATCCTGATCACTAATAGAACATTTATTCTGACCGGATTTCTCCTTCCGCACAGAGTTTCGTAGTTACGTTTCACAACACGACTCACCGTTGACTGCACGATTCCCAGTTGTTTTCCGATGTTCCGATGATAGAGTTGAGAATTTTCAAGGTGCTTGCGCAAAATCAATGCGTTACGTTGCTTTTCGGGTGACGCTACTTTTTCCAATTTTCTAAAATCTGACAACGATAAAAATACAACAAAAAAAAAAAACACTCTAAACTATTTCTATTCAAATTTTCAAGCGAAAATTCCCAATGGGTAAATATTCTAGAGCGTTTTTTCCGTGATGCTATTTGATTTGGGACACCATTTACATAACAGCGGATTTTAAGAACATGTTGGGACTAGGCATGACCGTTTCAAACGAATGAAGCTATTCAAAATCGAAGTACCTGATTTGGCAGGCCATATGTACTTGTGGCAAATTGAGTGAACCATTCCTAATCGAAAGCAACAAAAACGATGAGATTTGGAAAACTGAGTGCCTCTCATAACAGCTTTTGCAGTTTTTGAGCCAGCATATTCAAAATTGTTGTTTTGGTCCAACTTCATGCCACTTTTGTACCAAAATACATGAACCAACCAAACTGTCCTGAACTCCGTCCGATCGAAACCTTTTGGGCCGTGTGACTTCGGAAGACCAAAGGAGAGGTGAAAGATGTAAAATGGCGAGCATTTTACTCAAGCTCATCCCTAAATTTAATGGACGTGGGTAAGCTGAGATAAATATATATATTATGAACTACTGTAGAAATTTGGATTGGGTACATCCGATTTACCAATCAATCTATAGTGTCACAATAATTGTCGACTCACCCTTTAAATAGATCGAGTTGAATTATCTCTAAATGGACCGTACGTACAGACTTTCCATATCGATGGTTTGCAGCAGTTTTTGGAAGAGTATTAATTAAATTGATTGTGATTTGTTTAATAATCAAGCCTACAATGAACTTCGTTGATGCGTTATAACCAGGGGTGGATGGTCAAGAAGAAAAAATATATTTATTTATGCTCCGGAATTACCAGCACATTGTTCCCAAGCTCTATCCCAAGATAAATGAACAACTTCTCAAAATCTTTACTCAAAACAAATAACTATTTATATATTCCTTCCAAATCAAAGCAAAACAAAGATTCAGGTGCCGCAAAGCGTAAGAATGAAGTACTCTATGGCGTACTTGGCACCAATGAGGTTCTAAAGTAGTGAGCCAATTTTTTATTGCAAGTTTAATATTGATTGTTGTTATAACCGTGATGCGCAACAATCTCAACTTTGAATTCCTTTGATCCTTTCGGAACAACTGATTTAAGGATTTTTTTTTCTATTGAGTTTATAGAGAATTTGTTGGCAAATCTTACGAGTTTGGGGCAATTGGAAGTTTTGTGTACAATCATGATAATTTTTTCTTGGAGTAAGATAAAGAATATTTTGGAGAACGGGTGTCCGGTGAAAATTTTAGCCAAACAAGAGTACACTAGGGAGATGAACCAGCACAGGGCTCGAAAAAGTAGTGTACATTGCTGTTGCATAACATAAAATGCTATACGTCAAATCGTGTAAAGTTCAACTTATCTAAAATGTTGTATGCAAAGACCCATCTTGCATAGAAATATTTCTCGCAAGGTGCGGTATCATGTAGAATGAAATGAAATTGTACACGCATCAATGATTACACCACAATGAAAATTCAGTTTTTAGTAGAACGAGAAGGTTAGGTGATTCTTGCAGCAAAGTTTGATAAATACACTGTTTTATCCACCGTCTATAAAATCAAACGCAACGGAACCGTTGTTTTTGCCGAGGAGCTATTAACAGAAAAGCAGGATGACTAAGCGAGTCGATTAAAAACCTTACGAAAATCGTCGGAACTTACACAGAAAAAATAATTACTTTTAAAGAGCGTATAAAATTTCCTTTCGTTTAATTTCAAGCCAAACGGGGCGTAAACAACGAAATTGTTTGCAATCTTTCATGCGTCATACAACAATGTTTGGAATTTATCATACATCAAGCTAGATTCAGGCGTTATCTGGCTTCAATTTATATGGAATATCCTATTATTTTCAGCAAAATCTACATGCACATAAACATTGGATAACGCAGAAAATTCATTGTTTCATTTATCTGTGTAGTTAACACCATGGAAATTTACGATTCTTTTTGAATCTGATTCTCTTTTTTGATAACGAGTCAACTAAAACAGCAATCATACCTTTCGAAATATTAGTTCACCTCTGTTTTGAGTATTTCATGAGTTGATACTGAAAACAAAATCCATTAATCAATGGAAATATTTGGTTATTTTTTTATTTATTTTTTCACAATAGGAAAATAACAAAACCACGCATTCAGAAAAAAAAACTTGCAACAACTTATATCATTTGACTCTTCATCAATTGGCGGCGTTGCTACATATTATTCAGTTTCATCTAATTCCATCTTCTTGATTCTTAGTTATCATGCAACAACAGCCTCCCTTGCTTACGTTATACATTTCGGAACAGTGCAATGACATGCTCCCATTCGAACATCCTGAGTGGACTGCGCTTCCAGCCGCGCGCACTTCATGTCACACCTTGAACAACTGCATCCACTCACTATACCTAGATCTTGTCACTCGCGCTATACTTTTTTTTTCATTTCTCCCACCAACTGTTTCGAGGAGAGAAATCTTTGCTGGGGGTTCTTCCTCGTTCTTTGGATGCAGTTTCCTACGTTGTGGTTGTTGTCGTCATGCCATTTTGCGTTCCTTGTCATATCCGACGCCAGTTGGTTCTGACTATTCCATTGGAGCAATAAAACTCGAGCTCTGCATTGCATACACACGTACGGGTATGTACTTATGAGCTCTTATAGGATGCGTTTGCTACCATTAATTGCAACGTTACATAGGAGTGAATCTAATTTTAACCTCGTGCATGAGTTGAACTTTGTTCCTATGCGCTTTAGGACTGTAATTTAATGATTATAAAACATGAACTTATGGTGGCTCACGAAGGTGCGTTATTACTGTGGAGATTTTAAATTTGAAATTGAAATTATAAAATGAAGTATTATCATATACGTAACAAACCAAATCTACCGTAGATCTTCAAGGGTACTGTAAACACAGCATGAAGGGTGTTGGATGTTTGAGAGGATAGATGGAAGTTTATGTTATGGAGTATTTCATCGACAGCGGATCAATTCCTGCCAATCAAACAAAACGCCTCGATACTTTGAACATATTTTTAGCCATACACTAACCATGAGTAAAAATTCAAGTCATTCGGTTTGAACATGGTTGAATAATAGTAATGATTGACGGGAGTTGGTCCGCTGCCGAAGTAGTACTCTACCCTATGTACCTTTAAAAAATGTTTTATAACCTAAACATCCGAAGAAAAATTTAAAAAATATTCAAAAAATCAAGGTTGTCAGTTTTCCTAGAAAACGCCGATTGAAGTTTTCCGATTTTCCGCGTACATCACTAACGTGTGCTGCACAAATAGTTTTCTGCAAAATCCAATTGACACATAAATTCATTTTTGACTAAAACTGGTTTTTCATTATTATGAATTTAGTTTGCTTTTCATCTTTAAATTGGTGAACAACAAACTTCTCCGTGTAAGCTTGTAAGTTTTCCAAAAAAAAAAAACATAAACATTGTTTTCTCTTTGAATTATTTCACACCGAGGTGAAATTATCCCAAAATAGTATTTAATTATTGCAATGCTATGATTATCCAAATGTTTGGAAACAAAATCGATCATGTTTATCGAGTTGCATTTTTTGCAAGATCTCAAAAACACAACACAGTTTTATTCAAAGCATCAAACAAGAATTTCATTTTTTCTTGTTTCATGCAAAAACAAACAGTCATTGCTGATGAATCACAAATATAAACACATTATTTAAATATTGTTTATTTAATGTAACTAGTAATCCTCAGAGTACAGAGATATGCGCAAATTCAATCCAACGGTTTGGCAACGGTGTTCGTTTTGTTGCCAAACGCTGCCAACACTTCCGCAGAGTAAAATGTTATAGCTTTGTGTGTGACTCCGTCGTTGTCAATTTCCATTGTTGTTTACATTTTTAACGTTCAAGAGATTTATTATGAGTATTTATAAAATTATCTGCTATGAAGTGTATTACGAAGTTTTGAAATAACCGCGGAGGTGTTAAATCATCGAATCGTCGCACATCTCTGTACTCTGAGGATTACTAGGTGATTCCTAACGTTGACTTTAGACTTGGCGATTCCATTATTGAACGGCTATGAGGGGATCTGCGAACCAAACAAACAGACAGAATATAACACTGGAGCATAATTATCTTTAAAATACTGACGTTGGACACTGACAGAGCAGAAACAAAGCTGTAATCTTCGGCATCTTCCCAACACGGCACCAGTGAAGTGAATTGACTAAAGTGAAAAATGGCCTACTGTACAAATTTCGCCAAATTTTCATCTCAGCATAACAAGAGCCATTATCGAGCACAGATAATAATAAAGTGTTACATTATTTTATAAACAACACGAGTTCTGTAGAATACAAATGTTTAGTAATTTTTGAAGCGTAATAAAAATAAACCAACAATCATAAAGATCATAAAAATAGCATAAATAAAAAATAACAACAATCAACTATGCAAATGCTAAAGATGCCCACGCCATGGCTGCTTGAACTAATAATTAAAGTTCATCAGCGGAATCCCACCATTGTTATTAAAGTTTTCTCAAGTATGAGGGGAATTCGGGTAGAATAAACCACTTACGAAGGTCAAACCAAACCAGTATCATCTTCATTTGATTCTGTGAATAATTTCACATGAGTACAGTGCAAATGAGGATAGTAGTGATGGGTCCAATTCTCAAAACCTTATGATATACAAGTTTTCGGAAGTATGAGGGGAATTCGGGTAAAATGGAAAGGTCAAACCAAAGCAGTATCATCTTTATTGGATTCTGCGGACAATTTTTCATAAGTACAGTGCAAATGGGGATAATAGTGATGGGTCCAACTCTCTAAACCCTATGTTATATAAGTTTTCTCAAGTATGAGGGAAATTCGGGTAAAATGGACCATTTCCAAAGGTCAAATCAAAGCAGTGCCATCTTCATTCGATTCTCCGGATAATTTAACATAAGTACATTGCAAATGAGGGTTATATTGGTGACATCAATGTATAAAACTAAATGATATATGAGTTTGAGATATACTCGTGGGGAGAATCGGGCAAAATGGACTACTTCTCGTGTCGTGCGGTGGCTGAAACCATCTCCAATCGATTTCTCGTGATTTTTTACACAAAAAATGCTCATTCAAAGGGACTGAAACTAGCGGCCATAAAAGATCCGTTTTTTGGCTCGTTTTTGCCCACCGTGCATTGTTTCTTAGATGTCAAGTCCAATGACTTCGACAAAACGTGATTCTATAGTTCTGTTCTCGTCGACCTCACAAAGTTTTTCTTCCTGGCGTTGCTGCAGAATCTTGAGTAACCTTTTTTTCTTCGACGAAATATCTGCCTTGTGGATATTTTTGCGTTAATCTCAAAGCATATGCGGTTATTTTCGTTTTTACCTTAGATATCAAGTTCAGTTTATCTTCTTTGAAAGTTTTCCAAAGCAAGTTGACGTCTTCTTAGACCTCTTTATGTATTTTCTACTTTTTCTCACCCTGCTGACAGGTATCACAACCGCATATAACTAAAATCCTCTACTAAATGTATGTCAAATGGGAGCAAGTCAACTATCAAATATCATCTTATTCACGCATTGATGAAAATACTCAATGGTGGGAAATTATAAACATACTATTGATCTGGTACCTTGCATTCGATCTCTCGATGTTGTAAAAAAAAACAAATAGAGAAACACAACCAAAACGCTCAAATTAATGTCTCTTGTTATCTCTATTTTCCTCTCGAAAAGATAATTAGAGACAGTAATTTTAGCGTGTAGCATTAAACCCCGTTCACATTGGAACCTAAATTACGTGATCTTAATATCAAAGGCCACGCAAATTATTTTTGGTGAAAACTAAAGCCTGTCAACGTTAAATTTCGGACACTTCTACTTCAGTATAGATTTTGAATTATTTCACGGATCACTGAAACGTTCCACTTATATGACAGTTGAAACTCTCATCTTTATTTCGTGGTACAACATTTTAACATTCTTGTTACATTAAGTCAAATGGCATCGAAACAAGTGCAAGCACGCGAACACATTTTGTACCAACGGCTGCAAAATTTGAATTTTTCGCTTTTTCGATTTTGGCTAGAAACTAAAACTACCGAAAAGCACCATGTTTTGTGTTTGCAAATCATTTAATCAGTGCCTGATTGTGGATCGGAAGGTTGGAAGTGGAACAAATCGAAAAGTATGCTCTCGACAACTGGACAAGAAGTATTGAGAAAAATCTCAATCATTCTGTGCCAAATTTGGCGAGGAACTGCAAAGGTCGTGCAATTATTTGCATACATTTTCTTGTATCAAAATGGACGACGGAGAATACGTAGTCGAAGACTTTAAATAGCTTCTGGGTCTGGATTTTTATACCGAAATGTAAAAGAACGCCGTTGTCAAGCATTTTCGGAAAAAGAAGTATTTGATTTGGCAGGCCATATGAAGTTGTGGTCGAAAATCTAAAAGTGTCGACTATCAATGAGGATGTGTACGAGAAAGAATGTCTGCAAAAGCGGTTGCTACCGTTTATCAGAAGTCACGACTCTCCAGTCTGTTTTGGCCTGATTTGGCTTCTTGTCACTATGCGAAATCTGTCCTGGAATAGTATAAGGTTCTTGTACCTTATACCATTCCAGGATGGCTTAATACGGTAAATACGAGCCAAAAACAGCCAATCCACCACACTGTTCAGAACTTTGCCCAATAGAGAAGTACTGGGCTTATGTTAAGCGGAAAATCTTAGAAACTAAGAAGAACGCAAATGGTACCGATGATTTAAAAAAAAGATTGAGAATCGTCACGGATGGCCTATCTGAGGATACCGTACGGAACCTGATGGCGGGTGTACCACAGAAAGTTAGAGAATTTAACAGAGAGAAGGATTAACATCTTAATCAACTGTTTCTTATGTAGATATAAATCTATTACTGTGAAATAAACAATCGGTTTTAAAATAATGTGGAAATTTTGTTTTGCTACTATTATTTTTGTGTCCGAAATTAACGGTAAACACTCTTTAGATTTATAGATGCTAATATGAAGACAGTCTACACACTTAGATTTTTTACAGAAATCTGTAAAGTTTTACCGAATTTTCAACAGCTGAACGTTCGGTAATCCAATTTTACGGATTTCGGTGAAATTTTAAAGATATCTGTAAAAAATTTACCGGATTTCGGTAAAATTTTACCGAAATCCGTAAAATCGGATTACCGAACGTTCGGCTGTTGAGAATTCGGTAAAACTTTACAGATTTCTGTAAAATAATCTGAGTGTGTATATCACGTAATACAGATTGTAGTGTGAACGGGATGTTATGCTCCATTTTTTAATAAGCTGTCATATTATGCTGATTTGTTGTATTGCTTCAATTTTGTCAAAGTTCAGGGCTCGAAAACTGTGTGCAGTGCAGCACACATTAGTAAACAACCTCCATCACGGAATCGCAGTAGTTTTTGAGTCGTTTGCTTTGGAAAATGATAAAGTCTATCATTAAATATGGTGGCCAAATAAGGACTCTTTTCTGATTCAATCAAGCAATTCAACCTGGGTGAATTGTACTCAATATTAGGTACTTGTGCGACTGTGTGTAGTTATCACCTTTATATTTTTGTAGCACGTTTTGAATTGTAAGCACAAATCAACAGGCTATGTATTGAAAGTGTACAATCCTCAGATTGGTTTACAATTGCAATAAAACATACTTTGGCAAAACAAATACAAAAACTTCATTCAAGCCATGAGGGCTCGAGCTTACTTGGCTCAAAAATGAATTCCGAAAATGATCGGGTTGGCACGAAGCTAATGCGCAAGTTCTCACAATTGTTTCAGTCCTTTGTTTTTAACGTTTAACACGGATACAAATCTCACCCACCTAAAATAAAAATTACGATGTTCAACTTGAAACATAAGAATCATTTAATGTAAATAGAAAGCATGTTTCGAACGAAATTGACAGTTTTTCAATAAATTTCAAGGCTTGTCAATTTCAACAATACATTCATCGGGTAGATCAACTTGAGCGTGTACTTCCCTCTCCAGAACGTGAGGCCGAGACAACGTTTCGACGCTAGCATCATGAGCCAATCGTCACGTTTATTGATAGGTTATTTGCCCGATTCCAGTAGTGAATCTCTGAGCAAACTTCTTGAATCTGGAACGTGTTAGCATTTAAGCCAAATCCAGAACTAAGATTACCAAGATTCATAGAATAAATAAAATAAATTTATAAATCAACCAGCAAAATCCAAAATTTGTACGTTTATTCGTATCATTAATATGAATTATAAATTAATAAACATAATATGATTTTAATTTCAAACATCGATGTCACTTGGTTTTAAACAAAGAATATGTTTGAAAGAAAGCTAGTTTGGATTTACCTGTAATATGTTTGTTATGACGGATTTTTTTCTGCGTGGAGGGTATGAATATCCGTTTTGTAGAGAGAAAAAAAAGGTCTACGTAGACTTTTGGTATATCCCCCCCTCCCCCATCGTAGACATTCTTAGACTTTTTCGAACCTCACCCCCCCCCCTTAATAGTCTGCGTAGTTTATGAACAGCCCCTAATCGTGATAACTTTTCTTCGATAGATATTCCTTAAAACTGTTCAAGAGTTATATTTTTTTCTAAATTAATCAATGATCCTACGGATTCTCCTGCGGAAGTTGTTTCCTTCGAAGGCGAAGTCTGTTCCTCAATTTTTGATTCTGCAGAAACTGTTCCTCCTGGATCACAACTGTTTCGAGCGTCACTTACTTCATGGGACGAAGTGAAAAATTGTTAATCAAAGGCTGCACTTTTTTTTGTTAATTTCTAATCTTTTCTCATTTTTATCAATTTCCAGATTGAAAAAAATACATCACCATGGACGACTCAATGGAAAAACTTCTGAATGATTCAATGATTTCGACCATGTCAACCAATACAGACGAGTTGGGAACATCTGGTGTGGATAATCTTAATTACACACCTGGCAATGCGGACAACCCAGAGTACGCTTCAATCAATAAGGACAGGATGGTACCGGATTTCTTAATCGGAGCATGCAGTCGACCAGTTGTGTCCAGAACCGCCAGACCCGTATCCATGTACGAGCCGTGGGTTGAAACCAATACATTTAACTCACTTCCGGTGGATACAATGCGTGCTAAACCAATGAAAATGATTGATATTGATTTCGAATCAGAATTAGCCTCTCAGAAAGTTTGCTGGGAGGCTGAAGACGCCGACGATTTCATCACGACTTTGGATGAGTCTGCCATCCTGGACATTGAGTCTTGTGAAGACATCAGTCAGATCTATGCCCAACCGAACCAGAAAATGATAGTCGCTGCTGATATACATCATCGTGCCGAGCTAGATGAAAGGAAGTACGAGGAGATTGGAATTTACGCCACAGTGAAGAAGAAACCCCGTGACAAAACAGGGAGCCAACACCACATGGTAGACTGTCAAGTGATGATCAGATCCGGTGGACCGATGGAAAAACTTCCTAAAATTATGACAACGTCTTGCTATGGTGAATTGAATATGATGAATCAAATCAACACGAGTGGCACGTGGAATGATCCAAGTTTGATAGTGAAAAGCAATGAAAATTTACTGGATGCACGTTCCTTCTCGATAAGTAATAATAATTCAATGAACAATTCCATTGTGGATGGGTTTTCTTCAATGGCTAGTTCAATTTACGAACCCAATTCAATGAATTCATCGATCGAAGTGGTGAAATATTCTACTAATGAAAAAACGCGTGTTAAGTGGTGGGACGAATTCACCGAAGAAACTGAAGCCGAGTTAAAGGAAATCGCTGACAAAGGTGAGTTTCATTAGGAGAGTATTTTGTAAGCACTTTTTCGTCAATTTTCAGTAAAATTAAATTTCCATCAACCTACTTAACTCTTGATTAATGGAAATTTAACGACCAACCAACGTGTTCGCCAATGAGACCAAACAAGTTCATCGCGATAGAGTTATCATTTCTTTTAAACAAGCGGAGCTGGTACGATCAGTTGCTTAATCGGGTTTGCATAACTTAAGCAATCAACCAATTTCTCGAGTCAAAATGAGATTGAAAAACATGTTTGCTAATTAAAACTTGTGACCTATGCGAATAGGTGAAGAGAAGAATCACCCCGTGGGATATACATATATATGCCTCGTGATGGTACTTGATTTGTGCCGCAATTGAGTAATCGTTCCGTTGGGAAGCATAGCAGTGTGGCGAGAGGCGCATCTTCCAAAGTCACGATTAACATGCACTTACAGAGGTTTTTTTTTCAAATAGGGACTTCTTTTTAGTTTTTTTACGTCTCTCTTGGAACACGAGTCTAGCGCTAAGCTGGAACATTGTCGAATTTATCTAAAATAGGTGGACAGTACAATCACTGTAAAATTCCTTACCGGGATCAGGAATCGACCTTAGCTACCTTTTTTATAACTGCAGTTTTACACACTGAGCGATTGGGGGCCTTTAAATAGAGAATAAAAATGAGTTCGTTTAAAATCTCTTTCAGATGTTCTTTGATTTAATGAAATGCATCTAGCAAACGACCAGACGCTTTCAAGAGTTCAATAAACTATGTCAAGCGAGATGGTTGCATATGCAGTACATTTGAAGAAATCAAGTGTCTAAAAATATCGCTTTTTGGCAGACACAGCGTATTCATTATTGCGCTCGGAAGAAGAATCATACTAGAATCATACTCATCGATCCTAGCAACAAAGCAAGACGCTTTGTTGCTAGGATCGAACTACGTACTCATATACGCAGACAACTTGAAAATCTACCTTATGGTGAGACTGGTACTGGCTTCAGGAGCTTCTAGACATGTTTTCGACCTGGTGTAAGATGAATAAACTCGTGATTAGCATTACTAAATGTGTTGCTATCACGTTCCACCGATCAATGCGTTCCACCACTTTTAATTACCAAATTGATGGGAATGTTCTTAAGCGCGTTGACCAGGTCAGTGATTTAGGTGTGACACTGGACGAAAAAATTACATTTAATTAGCATATCAGCACCATCATCAAAAAAGCTTAACGACAGTTGGGATTCATTACTAAAATCTCCCATGATCTCACCGATCCTCATTGCCTCAAAGAACTCTATTGTGCACTTGACGACCGCTTCTTGAACATGCTGCGGTGGTTTGGACTCCTTATCAATTGTCATGTGACCTCAGAATTGAACGTGTTCAACGCATTGCACTCAGAAGCCTACCCTGGCGTAATCCTCAAGATCTCCCTCCGTATCCAAAACGATGCCGGCTTCTAGGACTCGACACGCTCCCCTGTCACCAAAATATTCAACAAGCTACCCTTATCGCAAAGAAAGTTAACGGTGAAATTGACGCTTACGGTTTCAATGAGCCACTGACATCATGCGTTCATACCTTTTCGTTGGTTGACGACCTCTTCGACTTTGGAGAATCTTCTAGATCTTTTAAAAAAAGAATAACTGAATCAAGACTTCTACAATCTAGGCTACAATAGTTTTAATACATTCAAGTAGACTACGGTCAGATGAATTAAACAAAATAAATAAATAAATAAATAAATCCAAAGTGTCCACACCATTAGCAGTCGATCATCTCAGGTTTGAACCAAACTTTCAGAAATTCTCCATAGAGCGCCTATTTGTAAACAGACAAGTTTTCGAGTTGATTGAACCACCTTTTCGTTCCATGAAACCACCACATGTTTTGACGTTCTGGATATTAAAAACGATTTTTTCCTATTCCAAAGTAACATTTTATTGATTTTCAAGAGACTACGTTTTAGACTTAACTCTTTCAGACCAAATTTTTTCCAAGTGTTATTATACAAGCAATTTTATGCATTCTGATTTATTTGATGCTTAATAACATAGAAATGATTAAATAAAGTAGGAAATGTTTTTTAGATACATGCTAGGTCGTCCAAACTGTCTTGGAGATCAGAACTTAAGATTTACTGTTGTAACAGTATCTTTATCTGATACAAAGCTATGTATATGCATTCAATCTTATACTATCTTTGGAAGACCAACAGACAGTATAAGATAATCTTGGGATATTCTATGCCAAAAAAACTGTCCTGGAGTTCAAAACATAAGATCTACTGTTGTAACATTAGCTTTATTCACTATATAACGTTATGATATGTATTCAAACATATTCAATGAATGCACTAGAAGATCAACTGTCACTATGAGATAATGTTGGGATACTCTTTGCAGGGCTCTACATCATCGACGTGTTAAAATGAAAACGAATCGCTTTTGTATTCATTTCACTCCACTTCAATTCGCTTTCGTGTGGTGAATGAATCTTACTCTCATCGATTCACTCCCAATTCATTTCCTGTCAAACGCGAGTAAACTCAAATTCATTTGCGATCTAGCCACTGTCGAGAGCGTTTCAATTGAAATTCAGGCTTGCTTCAAACGACGTGGTGAACGACCGTGTATCAACCTTCTTTGATATTGATTTGATTTCACCCCATCCACCCGAGCAGTGGTTAGCGAACACAAAGAAACATGCGCACCAGTGTTGCTAGACGTGTTGTCATTTGACAATGCACGCATTACTGTAACTTTGCTTGACAAATAGGTACCCGTGCTGGCAAGCGCGTTTCTGTTTGGTACTGCACAGAAAAAAATAATGAATTTTAACAGGCGCGTAGAATTTCCCTTCGTTTAATTCTAAACCAAAGCAAGCGTAAACAACGATATTGTTTGCAATTTATGGAATTCTTTCATACAATAGACGCGATTTAGGCGATATCGAGCTTTAATTTACACGATATATACCAGTATTTTCTGTCAAATCTAGCATTCCCTTTATGTGCATTAGATAACACAGAAAATTCAATGTTTCTTTTTATCTGTGTGCGGTGACTTATTAAAAATGCATTTGTTGCATTTGCGCAGGAGCGGTGAACACAACAGGAATCACGAGAAAGCAACTTGAATATTAGCCATTTCATTTATCGTTTCATAAAAAGATTGATTCTTATTTTCTGTGCTGCAATAACTTTATCTGATCGTACTGTTTCTAGTCCTAAAAATAATAAATACCTAAGAAATGAATATGAATCCGCAAGTATTGCATGAATTTCAATTGTCCTGTTTCATAGTAGTTTGACAACAAAGGCTAAAATAAACACCGATGAATGAAAAGCTTAGTTGAAAATGTTTGTTTCAAGATTGTTTTGCTGAAGCTGACTAAGAAGTGGCTGTCAAAATAAGATGATGTGTTTTAATTAAAAGGGATGAATGTTAAGTTCATCGTCCCCCGACGATTTTCAATTGAAAGTGAAATTGTATGATTTGATTTTCTGTTGCTGATTTTTCGTTGCAATTCTTTTTTACGGCTGGCTCGCAGGGCCGGACACCAACCCCCTACTTTCCGGAGGACCATAGTGCACAGTTGAGCTTAGAGTCCTTTTTTGGCACTCGGGCGTCGATCAGCCGCCCCTAACATGGGGGACAGACGCTGTTGTGAGCCGCTCGTCCTGGAGAACAGACGCTCAGGTTTGCAGAAGCAAACCCCTCTTCCCTGTCAGCCTACGACCAAAGTTCCCACCGGGGTTGGTTACCCGATCTTCCCTAAGGTTTCTCGCAGCCCAGCCGGCACTGCGGGGCGGTAGGGATAGGAGTTACTGAACAAGAGGCTAAGGTTAGTGATCCTTAGAGGCTAAGGTTAGGGTCTATTTGAAACCTGCAGTGGTACGCATTGTTCAGTCATTTACCAAACAAATTTTATGACCCTGTTTCTATGTCATTTAAACTGTTCTGGAGAAATTTTTTTTTTTTTTATTTTTAACTATAGCTTTTAAGACTTTAAAAAGTTACTATATGTATACAACAATGTTCCATTGGTTCTTCTTGATGGTCAACTATTTATAAATAAATATGTTTCAATTTAACAGAATATGTTTCAATACACATCATAGCTTTGCACTCAGAAAGCTTTTGTTATAACTGTAGGTCTTATGTTCTGATCCCAAGGAAAATTTGGATGACTTAGGGCATGTCATATTACATACTTCATATTGTTTGAATATTAACTGAATATGTTTGAATATTTATTGTAACATTGTATGACTTAAAAATAACTGTAACAACTGTAAATCTTGACTTCTGAACACCAGGACAGTTTGGGTGATCATCGCAAAAAAAATGTCTTATGTATTTTTACGTTCGAAAATACCAACTAAATAAGCTTGAATACGTGACGTACCTTTGTATAGCCCAAAACACTACTTTTACTACCATGGATATCAATTTCTAAACTTCAGGACAGTATGGATTACTTAGAGGATTACAACGCTATAAAATATAAAATGACCTTCCAGAAGATTCAATGAATATGTTTGAATACATATCTTCACGGTATATAGGCAAAAAAAAACTACTGTTACAACTGTAGAACTTGTGTTTTGAACTTCAGGATAATTTGGATGACCTAGAATACGCCAAGAGTATCGCATTATGTTGTTCTTGTTGACTATTCAACGAATATAGTTATGTGCATATTGTCACTTTGCATACTCCGAAAATCTACTGTAGTCTTATGTTCTAAACTTTAGGACAGTTTGGATGATCGTGATTATCCCAGTTTATCTCATAATGTTTCTTACGTTCAAAAATATTCACTGAACATGGTTGAATACGAAGCGTAGCTTTGTATAGCCTTAAAAGCTACTGTTACAAGTGTAGATCTGAAGTTCTGAACTCAAGTACATTTTGGATGACTTAGAACATCCTAGAAAGATACAAAAATGTTTAATGTTTATGACCGACAATTTAACAATGTATATGGATATGTATCATATTCTAAAACAACGCTCTGCACTATTAATAAGGCATTTTTTTTTCTTTCTGAACTTTTTAATATTCAGGATGCTTTTTTATTTTTCCTAGATAGAAGAATTCAGTGTTGAAAAAAGTCATCGTCAAAGCATATAAAACCACAGTAGCGATAAGGTCTGTTGCCTTCAATATCGTACAAGATAAACATGTTGACTTTCAACGCAAAGCCTCTCGTCGTGCAACAATAAAGTTGTAACAGCATTCAAATTCGATTACGCCAACTAGTTTTTCGTCACAAACGCTTCCTAGTCACGCAACAACACATATGCGAAGAACCATAAGTCATGGTGATGCATGAATATTTTGTAATCGCCATACCTTAGATGGTGCATGACGTAAACCGGTATATCACTTTGACTGGTAAAAGGTTATGCAACCGATCGGGCTCTTATACTGCCTATTGCTTTTTTTCTGGTTCTAGCGGTTTGTCTTTCTCCCAATACTGCCTAACACGGGTGATAATATCCTTCCCCTTGCCTACTCTGCATTGGGTAGTATGGTAAAGAGTTATGTGCCTGATTCGGATACTACCGTTCAATGCCCTCCGCTCGTTTTCAAACTTGTACCTTTCAATTTCAAAGCCTGCCGTTGCCCTATACGGAACTATTAATACACTTTCTCTTCATGTCTATTCGTTCTAGCAATAAATTACCGTCCACTCCTGTGTTCCACTCTGATTCCATCGTTGCCAGCCGCCTTATTATTTTTCAGCTGTTGGATAACATCCTTACGTCCGTCGCCCGCCGTGCTGACATAGTCGTTACTTCCGTTGTCTTGGTCTTCTGCGTTTCTGTCCTCTGCACCGTTCATCGTAGTGCTGCTTCCACCTATCAATCACCTCACGTCCATCCGTTAGAATGCTCCCATTCTTATCCCTACACATTTCGGCTCGTGGCACAAGCTGTGTTAAGCTTCTGATATAACGTTTCTTGAGTGCGGTGCAGCTCTCCATTTCCATTCTCTCAATTTGCTTCTTCAAGGCGGCTTTTTTCTCCAGGAATAGACGGGACTACTGTTGCCGCTCTCAACTATAGCGATCCACGTTCCTGGGGTGTGTCCTTCTTCTCCAAAATTTCCAAAACCTTCTTACACTTCGATGATCTCAGCTACGTCGTTAAATGCTGCTTTGATATTATTTCAGCAATCCTCAAGAGGGGCTTCGTCAAGTAGCCTCTCATTCGGCAACGTTGCTTTGATACTCTGTGCGTACGCTGTGGCAACATCCGGTTGATTTAGCCGTTCGAGATTGAGCTATGGTGGCGACAGTTTTACGCGATTCTAATTTAGTTCACTGTAATAGATCCCCTTGATCCGAAGTATACCTTTTAGCTTGCACCTTGCAATACATCCTTGCACTTCTCGGTACTAGAAGCTTTGTTTTTGTTTTGATTCACGGTGTTATTTTGACAGAATATTTAAGGGTGTATTCGTGTGAGTTACGTTATTAGGAGCAAATCACCAAGCTTAGGAACTTGGAGCATGGAACCAATGTGCTGGTACTTCCTGAGCCAAAAACTTCCTTTTTTCATGACTATCCAGTCACTGGTTTTACTATCACAAGGTAGTGGTCCGAATCGATGTTAGGGCCACGATAGATTTTGACGTTATTATAGTGCCGCCCATCAATCAACACGTGGTTGATTTGCTATTCTGTCTACTTCGATGATTTCGAGCTGTACATATACTGGAGGCTGTGATGGAAGTAGGTGCTACGAAAGGCCATAATCCTGGAGTTGGTGACTTCAAGTCTTAGCCCGTTGCCGTTTGTTCGCCGATGAGCGCTGAACTTTCCAACCGTCGACCTTAACTTCTCCTCCTAACCGACCCGTGTATTCAAGTCTCCTATGATGATCTTGACGTCATGGATTAGGTAGCGGATGTATTCACGGTCTAGCTGCGCGCAAAAAGCATCCTTATCACGGAGTGCGGGCTATGCACGTTACTAATGCTGAAGTTGAAGAACCGATCCTTAATACTCAACCTGCACGTTCTTTCGTTGATCGACTTCCACCCGATCACGCGTTTCTGTATTTCGACCCTCACTATGAGAGCTGTTACCAGCTCACGTAGCATGCCACAGCTCTGGTAGGTATGATAACCTCTAAACGTACACACCATAGATCCATAGATAGGTAGAAAAAGTGTTCCGTACTGTGTGAAAGATCACAAGCGGTTGCTGCCTTTAAACCCAAACCCAACTGTTATGTTCGGGGTGTTGTGAAAAAGCTGCACCTGACCAAACGTTTCGTGCAGAAAGCCAAGAAACTAGCCGGGCTTCGTTCATTCAAAGTTTAGAAAGTTCCAAACTGCAATGAAAAACCAAATAGGACAGCTAAAACACGTGCGCGTAAGCTGTACACACAAATGTTGACGAAACCACACTGCTGCATCATGGACGATGAAACACACGTAAAAGCGTGTTACGAACAAATTCCCGACAACCAGTATGTGACTGCGAAAGACAAGTTCGATGTTCCAGAGTCTCTCAGGAAATAGCAAGTGCCAAAGTTCCCCAAAAAAAGCATGATTTGGCAGGGGATTTGTTCGTGTGGGAAACGGAGCAAGCCTTTCGTGACAACTTCAACTGTGAATGTCTTGAAAAAACGACTGCTTCCGTTTCTCAAAACACACAACGTTCATACATTTTTTTTTTGGCCCGGCCTAGCCTCTTGTCACAACTCCAAGGATGTTCTGGAGTGGTACAAGACGAATGGTTTCAGTTTCTTGCCGGAGGATCTTAATCCCCCAAACTCTCCAGAGTTGCGGCCAATTGAAAAATAATGGGCTAAAGACTGGATTTAAAAAAAAAGACACACAAAAATGATCACCAAAAATTCATTTTAAATCGGATACTTCTCAAATTTTCAGGGATTAAATAACTATTAAATATTAGCTAAGTTTTGGCATAACTTATTTATTGAATTTCCTCCCTCAAGCTGAATGTTCATACATTTATATTAACACTGCTCATGTGATCTTGGGCGAGGCTTTGTCCATCTTTCTTACACAATTTCTCCCAGTTTTTCTTCAAAACTTCATCGGTTTTGAATGTTTTTCCGCTATTCTTCAACTTCTTCTTCATTATCGCCCAAAACTTTTCGATCGGACGAAGTTCTGGTGTATTTCGCGGATTCGCCTTCTTCGGGACCACATTAACGCCCTTCGCTTCGTACCAATCCATCACAGGCTTGGCGTAATGGCACGAAGCGAGATCCGGCCAGAACAGCGTGGGACCACGGTGAGAGCCGAGGAAGGACAGCAAGCGCTTCTGCAAGCATTCCTCTTGGTTGTAACGAACGGCTTGCTGTACCGTCCGCACTCGCAGATCACCTGCCACAACAGGTACTTCTTCGCGAATTTGGCCATCTTTCTCTTCCGGAACTTTTCCGGAACCTCCATGTGGGACGTACCGACAAAAAACTCGAGGTCGGGGATTTGTTTGGTGTCCGCCTTGATATATGTCTCGTCGTCCATGACGAAACAGCCTGGCTTAAACAGCCACTCACGGTACAACTTCCGCGCACACAATTTGTCCACCGTGTTTTGCTTGTCAGTCCGGTTTGGCGCCTTCTTGACCTTAAAAACTCGTAGGCCAGTCCGCTTCATGGTCTGCTGGATGAACCACTTCGACGAAGTGACCTTTTTGGCCACGTTTCGGGTGTATAGGTTCGGGTTATTCTTAAAGTACTGCCTTATCTTCCGTGGCATCTCTGGGTATACCGTTTTCGGTTTTCGGCCGCCGCTCGATGGTCTTAGTCTCCTGGAACATCTTTACAACGCGGAACACGGTGGAATGGTGGATTCTAAGCCATTTACCGATCCATCTGTCCCGGATTACTTTTACCGAATCCGACTGACCAGGATTATCGATCACCGCGCCCAAGATTTGCTGGCGTAGCTCTTCTTGTTTCGAATGCATTTTGAAAACTACTTGATAGATCGTGATAAAAATTTGCACACACAAACATAAAAAAATGTCGGTTCAAGCGTCGTTCAAAATATTATGCGTGATATTAAGAAGAAAGTTCGGGAATTTGGATTTGATAAAGAAATACAATGAAATAAAAATACTTAAACCAAAATTATACATTGTATTTTATTTCCTGAATATTTCATGACAATCGGCTGAGAGACTTGTTTTTGAGGACGAGTTTAAAATGATGCACCCTTTAGTATGAATATTCTGAAGTCTGTCATAGCGTGCACATGGCAGTCAATGTTGGAAGGGCAACTTTTGTAAGGCGAGTTCTAGTTTCCAGCGTCGTCTTGAGTATGTCATTGATAAAAATAGAACATGCATCGAGTAGATTTGTTTGAAAAGACAAATAAAAATAACTTTACTCGAAAATGTTTTTGAAGGATTTGAAGAGAATACCCTTAATTTTCGCATTTTTTCCTCTCTCACCATGTACATAACACCACTGATTTTTTTTTCAACTATGATATTTTAGGCTTGCAATCCATTCGCACGTGAAATTCCTTAAATATATTTGGCATTGCATGGAAATTGTGTATAAACAATCTGTAACTTCAATGGCTTCATGTCAATTATGTTTTCATGTTCTTTTATTGCCTTCGCGTAAAAATGCCCTTTTTTAAATTAAACATTTCGTGCCTTTAGTTCTTCCAGCAGTTTCAAGTTACTTTTCGCATATTTGTTGCTCCGATTGCTGATGGGTGATGTGCGGAGTATGTTTGTTGAAAACTTTATTGGTATTAACATTTTTTTCACCAAATGTCCGCGAATTATGTGTTGCCTTGAATCATGATGATCATAATTGTCTTAATATTGCTTTTATCCTCGAAAGGTGTATTTAAAAATAACCGAATACCTCATCCTTGTATTAAACCATCAAATTACACTTATCGAGCAGCGTGACAGGTGGCGAGTTATTTTCACGGCTAATGTCCATTCTGGTTAATCTTAAACTATCATACCAAACTAAACCGGGCAAGCTTACGCGTCGTGCGAACAACGGAATGTGGGAGTCAGAAAGCGTTAACAGTAATGATGTCACGATTTAAATTGCTAATCTTAATCCATCGGAACTGTCACACCGGCACACGCTTCTGATACACATGGTAGGTATATTTGCCAATAAATTAGTAGCTGTGTGCGCTGGTAGCTTAAAAGTGAATGGTATGTATAAATTTGGATGAATCGTACATTACCTCAAATTTAAATCGAATTTTGTGTGAAGTCAAAACTGAAGAAATATTGGCTACTCATGGGCCAAAAAAATACAAGTCAACGGACAATTCGGTGAACCTGCTTTGCTGCTGAGTACTTTCAATTCAGATGAAATTTTGTATATACTCCATTTCAACGAAGGCAGAATTTTTACGAACGATTCTGCCTACCCAATTTGCGTGTGATGATGATTCAAGTAAAACAAAAAGCGCAAACACACCGAAATAAATTGAAACCACCGTCGAATCGATTCTGGCTCACGAATCGTTATCGCAAAATTATGAAAATCAACTGGCCTCAGTCAATTTGCTAGCATCGTGGAACTCCTTAGTAGTGCATTCGGGTTTGCAAACGTTAGACTAACTTCTGTCGCTGTGCTCCGCCGAAGACGATTGACAATTGATAACTGGAGGGAGATGGGTTTAAAGTGAAAGATGAATGAAATGTTTATGAATGGATTGCCTCCTGACGACGGATTTTGAATCTGTTCTAATTAATGTGCTGGTGTGCGTAATCAAAAGTGAACCTAATTTCTGAGTGGAATGTTTAAGAAAATGCATGGAAGAAGCAGTCGTATTCGGATGGGAACGAGAGAATTGAACAACAACAACAACAACGCCGTCGTGAATCGATTTGGTACTTATACATTTTATTATTTTTAAGGAAAATAACTAAAACTGTCCACGAAACATGGTGTTCCATGTGACGGACTTACAAACCGTGTAATATGCCGGAATGTTTTCAATTACGTGTTCTTCCGTGCTCAGCTGATAAGAGGACAGATTGTAGATTATTGGGCCCTACGATTGGGTTTGAAACTCGTTCGCGACAATGTTATTATTTATATTTATGTTGAGAGAAGCGATAAGGCACCACCTTGGAATGTAGCGTTCGGATGATTTGCACCTTGGGGAATTATTTTTTATTGGGAAATCATTATAAGCACTATAGCAGCAACTGAATTCGGGCACATTTTTATTCGAAGTGAATTTTCTTCTTCTTCACAGTATGTGAAGTATGAAAGGATTTTTTAACTATGATAACTTACTATGGTGATCGAAAGGTTGTACTCGAAAAAAAGAGACTCATAAAAATGGTTGCCGAATTTTTTGTTGTTGGATTTTCTTCAAACTTAGTGGAAATAGACCACAAAATTATGGTTAGATTTCTACTTCATTGGTGTTTTGGATCGCATCTCCATAACCGAATGCCCGCACTTTGTTCTTGACAACACTCAGAGTATTCTAGGCAATAGTGGGTCTGACTTCTTTTGATATTTTCACCAACTGTTTCCAACCAAACCAGCTCGTTCTCGAATACTTTAGGTGTTTGAAAAGGTTTGGTCGAATCGATTTGCTCAATCGGTTGAAGTTCCGGTGAGTTCGGTGGGTTGAAGTCTTTGAAGTCTAACACCACCTTCGCATATTGTCAGGATGCCAAATGCGGCCAAAATAGGGTTTCACCTCCGTGAGACCGCAGGAAGTCCAGCAGGCGTTTCTGGAGGCACTTATCGCTGTAGATTTGCTCATTCCAAGGTCCTTGTCAAGATATATGTCTGGTTTATCTCTCCAGACCCATAGACTAAGAACTAAGAACTTTATGACAAATTAGTCCACCTTCTTCTTCCTTACCTCCTCAGCCGTGCCATACCAACCGTGATGTGGCAACGTGAAACACCTGCAATTGCTTTGTGTCCTCCTTGATATAAGTCTCTTCATCCATCGAGACGCATCTCGGATTCGTCGGTCACTCTCGATACAGCTTCCTTTGGCGGGTTTTGTCTATCATGTTTTTTATTTATTTATTTTATTTTTTTATTGTTTTTTCTCGAGACGAACTTAAAAAAACGAAAGGGTGAGTTATTTCAATGACATAACTGCAAAGTTGACATAGGACGGCTTGTTGATGTGAAGAATTTGGTATCATCGAATTAATAAATTTCTACTATATTTTATTCAGTCTACAGAACCATGATGCTATTAGTGTGTGAGGCTTTACTATTGGTTCTACACGAAAATTTATAGAGACTACAGTTCGGCCCGAATTAACTGTTAATAATATTTTGTTTGTTGAATGTCAAACGTGCTTGTAAGTGTTGAATGGATCCTGTGTTTACGTTTTCATTGAACATAGAGCTCAACAGAAATTTCACTCAAACATACTCTTCTTTAGTTGGCAAATTGATTTGGTTGTCCTGAAAAGAACGGATTTTACTTGAGAGGGAACATGGTTCGCGATTGAAATTTTCGTTTTCAGTCTTCTTGGGCTGCTGGACGTTTGGCAGGACACCATTCTGTGAAAAGGTCACTCCGGAGAAAAGTTTGTTCAGCTCCTCGTCGTTGCGAATGGCGAGCTGAGGTGACGTGGATAATTCTGGTCTTCTTGTTTTCACGGGCGATCTACAAACGTGGTCGGCGAACACGTCTCTTGCAAACGGATGCACAGCGAGAACTGATGGTTGGTCGGTCGTTCCCACATGTTTCATAATAATTCTGCAATTATTAATAATTATTAATTATTAATTATAGCAATTATTGCTGGCACGGAAACTGTTGCAGTATGAACCAATCAGACCGCGGGGCAAATATGATGTCATATCTGACGAATAGCTTTGTGCGTTTAGAAATTTTTCTTTTATGTACTTTTTAATTAGTTTAAACAAATGTAACGAATTAGGTTAGCAACAGGGATCCAGCTTTGATGTTCTACCTTTTGAATGAAAAACTTAGAGTAAAATTTCTGTGAGCCAGAGAGGAAATATTATCGTTCAAAATCTCCAAACCTGCGTAACGCTTTCGTTTTCAGAAATTTTAGAACGGAGCCTCTATACAGGAATAGAAAAAAGTCCTACGTCAACAAAACTCAACAGACTGGTACCTAACCTAGGTTTCTAATTCTCTTCTTAAACACACATTTAGACATATTAAAGAAAAACAGCGCTCACATTGTTAGAAGATCTAACACAGTTATTAAAAGGGCTGTTATGCCCTTTCTATGGCGGACTGACTCCAAATAAACTACGGTCGCGAAGCTGGCGAGAAGTTTATGCACCTTCTGATGTTTCATGTTTTGCAACAGCGCAGAGCAATTTGATAAGGTCAAACACAAATAACCCTGTAGGTTAGTACGTCTATGCATTAAAGTAGCCAGGTAGATTTCCAGGGTCATTCCACGGAAGTTGACGAAGAGCATCCCCTTTTCCAACCGGATGATCTGCACTGAGTGATAAGGCGGCCACACACTAACAGTATGCTTAATGATGCCACGAACAGACCATACATTTTGGTGAAGCCACTTGTATTCCGACGGATCCCAGTGCTGCAAATCGACAACGAGCGACAAGTTCGGACGTGTTTTTTTCGCTCTCGGTAATTTTTCCGTTTTTTCCATATATACTTTTGCGATGTTCCGTGTTTCCGTGTGTTGGTACAGGCAAACCTGGCCCAAGTGGTGTACCGAAACCCAGCGGAAAGCGCCCGGCTAACAACAACAAACCTTTTTCGCCAGGATCGATACCGTTGCCCAGGCCCAGGGCAACAAGAAAAAAACTAACTCGATGGTGCCAGTGGCTGTACCCCTCAAAGTGTGGCCCTCCGTGGCGGCACAGCAATGAACACCAGCGCCGTCGGTGATTTCGGCGGTTCCGTTGAAAATTTAAACGCTGCTGCTCCAAGTGAAGCTAAAGTGGAGTTACCACCGGTGGTGGTGAAAAACATCCCTCTCGGCGACCTCATGGTCAAATTTCAAGCGGCCAGCATTGCAGCCAAATACAAGCTGTCCCGTATTGGTACGAAGGTGATGCTCTGGTCAAAAAAGAACTATTACCAGGTGGTGAAGCATCCGAAAGATTCCAGTTCGGAATTCTTCACGCATGACATCCCCGGGTAGAAGCCCGTCATCAGAGGCCTGCCAAACCTCGATTCGGTACAAATCGCATCAAAAATCAAAGACAGTACAAATTGGCTTCATTCGCCGTCCTTGTGGTCAAATTTCAAGCGGCTAGCATTGCAGCCAAATGCAAGCTGTCCCGTATTGGTACAAAGGTGATGCTCCGGTCAAAAAAGGACTATTACCAGGTGGTGAAGCATCTGAAAGATTCCAGTTCGGAATTCTTCACGCATGACATCCCCGAGTAGAAGCCCGTCATCAGAGGCCTGTCAAACCTCGATTCGGTACAAATCGCATCGAAAATCAAGGACCAGTACAAATTGGCTCCATTCGCTGTCTTCCGGATGAATCGGCGGAACGAAAACGTGAGGTATCACCCGGATTGCCTGTACCTGGTGCATTTCCAAAAGGGAACGGTGACGCTCAACACACTGATCCGCTCACTCTGTTCCATCATCATCACCTGAAAGCCGTACCGTGGTGGACACTATGATGTGACGCAGTGCCAGCAGTGCCTGGACTTTGGTCACGGTACCCGAAACTGTAACGTCAATGCCCACTGCAACAACTGCGCCCAAAACCAGACCACATCCCACTGTCCCATTAAAGGAGTCGTGGCGTACAAGTGCGCCAACTATGGTGGTGCCCACCAGGGATCCGATCGTCAATGCCCGAAACGCGAAGCCTTCAAGCGCATCTGAAAGCAAGCCTCGACCGCCAACCAACCGGGATGGAGACGGAAAAGGCGCTGGCCTTCACGGCGTTAGATTTTCGGCCAACTCGTGGTAGTCGCCAACAAAACCCGTGGGCGCAAGGTACTACCATCCCGGCCTTTCTGGTGGACAGCGATCTTCAACCCCACACCCCCTCCCTCCCCTGAATTCTGGAGCAGCAACCAACAATAATCCCGAACTGTTCTCTGCGGACGAACTGATTTTCGTCGATATGACCGGTGCGCTTCGCCAGTGTCGCAGCAAGCCCGACCAGATCCAAGTGCTCGGTAAATTCACCATCCAGTATGGCGTCTAACGCACTAACCATCGCCACCTGGAATGCTTGCTCTATCCGAGCAAAAAGCTTCGAGCTTACCGACTTCATTCGCAAGCAAAACATCGACGTGGGCTTACTAACCGAGACCCACCTTAAGTTTGGTGACAGCTGCTAGTTGCCTGACTTCAATACCATCCGGCTTGATCGCACCAGCTCCAGGGGGGTGGTGTTGCATTTATCACTACCACATTCTGCCGTATACCCATACATCCGTTATCGAGGCCCTTGGTGTGGAGGTGGAAACGTCGACTGGAAGTATCCAGTTGATCGCTGTTTACTGCCCTCGACAATGTGCTGCCAGCAACAATGTGTCAACAAAATTCAACAACCTTACCGCCATTACACGTCCTTGCTCTTGTTTCGTCATCGGAGGGGACCTGATCGCGCGCCAAGAGGCTTGGAATAATTATCAACGAACCGACATTCATCTCTCTGGCGGGAAATCCGTCCACGCTGGACTTCTTCCTGACAAACATCACACACGAAGTCGGTTACGCACAACGAGCCAGTTACGACCACCAACCGGTGATGACAGAAGTCGGTGTCAACGTGGTTCCTGCTCCAACCTTCCAACGGAAAGATTACCACCATGTGAACTGGGAACAGTTCGGCCTAAGCATGGACCGGAACACCCACCGCTCGACTCCATCGATGACATCAACCGTGCTCTGGAGGAAATGCAGCAAGTCATAACCGTGACTGACGAGGCGTGCATCTGACAAGTTCCTGTGAGGTAAGTTTGTTGCCATTGATTCCCACCACGAAATTTTAGTCCGCTTACGTATCTTCCAAAATTTGGATGACCGCTCGAAACCATTCTGGAATGTAGCCAAAGTCCTAAAGACGCATCTCAAACCCGTTCCCCGTTCTGAAGGATGTCGATTCTATTCTGCTATCGCATGTGGAGAAAGCAAATGCGATCGGCAATCATGTTTCCGCATCGCATTTGCTTGGCTCGAACATCTCAAGTCCGCTTGAAGGCCAGGTTGCACAATGCGTCAATAATTAAGATGCCTCCCCTTGTGCTTTGTCCCGGAGGATTGGATTACTATCGAGCAGGTTTGCTCAGTGCTGAAGAACACTAAAAACATGAAGGCTCCCGGATTTGATTGCATCTTCAACTTGATCTTAAAAAAGCATAACACCAAAACCCACACGCTTTTGAGTGCTATCTTCAACAGATGCTTGGAACTGCACTATTTTCCAAGCATCTGGAAAGAAGCCAAAATCATTCCCGATCCAAAACCCGGGAAAGATCCAACATCGTCTCCAACCTACAGACCAATAAGCCTCCTCTCAGCGCCTAGCAAATTGTTCGAGAAGCAAATTCTTAATCGTTTGCTCAAGTGTGTCGAGGAATATTACATTCTCCTGCAGGAAAAGTTTGGATTCAGGGAAGGGGCATTCCAACACTCATCAGTTAGTTCGGGTGATGAACAACATCTGAAGTAACAAAGCTGAATTCAAGTCCACAGCCATGGCTTTGTTAGACGTCGAAAAGGCGTTTGACAATAACTGGCACGACGGGCTTGTATACAAGCTTTGTAACTTCAACTTCCCACCACATCTTTTGAAAATCACCCGTAACTACCTCCAGCAAAGGGTTAGGGGTCGTTTAGGGTTTCGTTGAACGGTTGTTTTTCAGACAGTTTTTCGATCCCAGCAGGAGTGCCGCAAGGTAGCCTATCTACAAATAAATCATTGCGTCTGCGATCTTCTACGCAGCTCCAGTGTGGGAACAATGTGCACAAACTCACAGGAACAAGTTGCAAGTCGCGCGGAACCGAACGATGAGGATGATATCAAACCGTCCCTTCGACATAAGGATTACCGACCTACATCGGGAGGCGGACATCCTTAAAATAAATAAGAAAATTAGTGATATTAAGAACAAATTTGTACATAGTGTAACATATCGGAACATGAGCTGATAAGTAACCTGTATATAGAAGGTTAGTTGTACATAGTGAATTAGGTAGTTGTAGTTTGTATATAGTAGTTTTAAGTAGCTTCTTTTTTAATTAAAAACAAACCAATCCCACCAAGATGGTGAATCGATATGCAAATCTGATAGGACTGGGAATTATTAACTAACTATTATATTATATCCAAATACTTAAGATGTAGAGAAAAATCTGCATCACTAAAACAACAAACACGTTAAAACATCAACAAAAGAAAAGAAATAAAGATCATTTAAAGTCAAAAAAAAGTGCGGTAATGGTTTATTGTTTCCGTGTTGGTGCCTTCCTGATCATGTAGACGTGGAGGGCGGCAAGTTTCATTGTTTGTTCAACAAACCGGATGAAAACTTCCACCTTTTTCACCACATTGCGGATTGAACGAAGATATTCAAAAATTAGTCAGTCTCCATTTACTATAATTCCACAATTCTCAAGGAACATGTACTAATTTAGCACCTTGAATCCATATCGATAACCAAAATTGAAGGTTAGAACTGTTGTTAGTTATTCATTCTATAGACTGAATACAAGAAATATCTGGTGAAGTGAAAGAATGGTTCAGTCGTGACTGAATTTCGTGACAAAAATCGATAACTTGAAAACCATTACGTTGAGACAGATGATGTCTTGAGGAGATTTAATTTCAAAAATAAGATCTATCGTTTGGTTTGGGTGGTGACCATTATGTTCATAGTAAAAATTTCAACAAAGGGTGGTCCTTTTATGTTCATAATAAAAATTTCAACTTTTTATTCTTATGATTTAGAGGATGTTTTGCTTCTACAGACATGTAGGTATTTGTAGGTTTTATAACAGTTTTTCTAACTTTCCTTATAGTGAGACTTGAAAAAAAACAGTGTTTTTTGCTGTAACTTTTGTATTTCAATTTGTATTTGAAAACTCTGCAAAAGTGACTTTTAGGGTATTTTGAAGATACAAAATAGTTGCTAGTTATTGTATTAAAAAAGTTGTAGGGGTTGAAGTGTAAAAATATACGTTTTTGCAAGATATCTTATTCCTTATTTGCAAATATTTGCAAACACAGAGTACGTGAACTGAAAGTACAAACTTCCATCTACAAGATCTATGCAAAATTGTTTGTCCTCTTTTGTCCCCTTTAGGAAAAAAACTCGTTTTAAAATTGGTAGTTTTGCATTTTTTCTGCATAATTTTCGATCAGCAGCATCAACAATTATCACCAAAGACCGTAACAACGCGAGTTTTTTTTATGAAAATGTTTATATTTTTATATTAATCCATCTCCGTTAATTTATTAACATTTATATCACAGACAAACAGACATAACACATCGAACATTTTGCACTACAAATCATCGTCACTAACACACCTGCGCCATCTGTTGAGCACACTGTGATGGATGACTAAGCTGAACAGATGGCAGTAGTGTGTTAACGTCAAACGTAAGAAAATCAGCTACACGCACTTCTTTCTTCTTCTTTAGCATTTCAAGCTTATTGCGTTCACAATTAGTTTATTGCTTTCTCGCAACTTAGTGTTCTAAATGCACTTTCACAGTTATTAATTGAGAGCTTTCGATGCCAGTTACCATTTTTGCATTAGTATGATTGTGTGGCAAGTACAATCATACGCTATGCCCAGGGAGTCGAGAAGTTTTCCTAAACGAAAAATTCCTAGACCAGACCGGGAATCGAACCCAGCCACCTCTAGCATGGTGTTGCTTTGTAGCTGCGCCTTTACCAACTGAGCTAAGGGAGGACCACTACACGCACTACCTGTGGCGATATTACCACCCAGAGACGTAGTAAGAGTTGGTGGCGCCCCTGGCAAACCAAGAAAATGACGCCCCAACTAACATTGCTTTTTGCATGTATTGTTTCAATTAGTCATTTCATGCACTCTTGGATTATTTGTGACTTATGTTAACGAAATTATTTCTATTATTGTGAATATTGCCCATAATGAGTTAACAATATTTTATCTACATCGACTATTTTTTTTGTTACATAGGTTTGTGTTATATTGAGTCTAATAGGTACTTATCTTAGCAATACAATTCATGTGTATCCGTTGAAATAGCTTTTATCCACATTTATGTTTACTGAAATTTTAAATTAATTCAAAACTGCGCATTATGTGCCTTAGCTGAAGTAAACTGATCGACAATTAAAATTAAATCAAGATCTGGTAGCGATTCCCTTTCTATCGAAAGAATAGCCAAGCCAGAGTGTTTGTCTTGCGTCATTCTAGAACGAAGATGGTTTTTTATTATTTTCAGCTTGCGGATGCTCCGTTCACACTATGCCACTGTAACTGTGAGCGTCAAAAAATTTGTAGAGCTATTTCGGTGTAAGGATAAACATCTCGTAAAGAAAATGTAAGGATTTAATATGTCTAACGAAGTAGAAGAGCTCAGGCCAATTTGTTGTTCAATCACTTCAGATACAAGCTCTACTGTATCAATATCAATGGCATGCATTAGTATAAAGTCTGCTGCGACCTCCTTCAATTGTGGAATAATCATAGACGCGAGTGCGTGTTCTGTCAAAAAAGAGAATTCCGATGCTATATCCGCCATTGATTCTCCATTCCTCATAACATAGCTAAAACACCGATCTCAGTCGGTGTCTTAGATATTTAGACTTGTCAATCCCAGTCACATTTACTCATACATGAAGCAAAAGTGAGTAGAAAAAGATTCAAAATTGAAAGGAAGAAATGAGCGTGCCTTTTGCAGTAAGTATGTTATTGACATCAGTACACTGTTAATTGCTGTACTATCAATTTTTTAAAGTGAATTGAATAAATTTGTGCAAAAGTTTGTCACTACAAAATTTTGGATTTCAGCGCCCCTGTTGTCTGGCGCCCCTGGAAGGAGCCACATTCGCCACCGCCTCACTACGCTTCTGTTACCAACTAAGAAACATTTGAACTGATCGTTTAATGGGTAATCGATGAAGAAACTGCAAGTATTTTGTATGTTTGTCTGTGGTAACATATTTAAATTTGTTTGCTTTTCATAAAAACATTTTCACATTTTCATAAAAAAAAACTCGCGTTGTTACGGTCTTTGGTGATAATTGTTGATGTTGCTGATCGAAGATTATGCAGAAAAAATGCAAAACTACCAATTTTAAAACGATTTTTTTTCCTAAAGAAGACAAAAGGGAACAAACATTTTTGCATAGATCTTGTAGATGAAAGTTTGTACTTTCAGTTCACGTACTTTGTGTTTGCAAATATTTGCAAATAAGGGAATAAGATATCTTGCAAAAACGTATATTTTTTACACTTCAACCCCTACAACTTTTTAAGTACAATAACTAGCAACTATTTTGTTTCTTCAAAATGTGCGTCATTTTATACTCTAAAAGTCATCTCTGCAGAGTTTTCAAATACAAATTGAAATAAAAAAGTTATAGCAAAAAAAAAACTGTTTTTTAAGTCCCACCCTAAGGAAAGTTAGAAAAACTGTTATGAAACGATACGTAGCTGAGATAGAAGTTAAATTTTTTCAGCAAAGTTTCATTAAATTAAAATATCTACAATTCTGTAGAAGCAAAAAATCCTCTAAATCATAAGAATAAAAAGTTGAAATTTTTATTATGAACATAAAAGGACCACCCTAGCCACCACTCAAACTTAAAGATAGATCTTATTTTAAAAATTAAATCTTCCGAAGACATCATCTGTCTAAACTTAATGGTTTTCGAGTTATCGATTTTTGTCGCGAAATTTGTCTATTCGTACCATAGTGCATCGGTGGATTAATTCATTTGTTTTTAGATTTTCGAATCTCACCCCCGGCCCAGGGCTGAAAATCTCGATAATAAAGGAATAAAAAAAAAGATATTCTGCTATGAAATGAAATTTATTATTCAAAATAACATCATTACAAAAAACTTTTTCAATTAAATCCCAAAGCCTTATCGATATTTTTTAGGATACTCCTATTTTAATTGCATTCGTTATTCCGACTGGTTGTACCGTTTGATTCCGGCATAAAACATGGCCCTAATATGAAACTGAATTTAAAGGTCTAATTGTTGGCTTAAAATTAAAAGTATCCATCAACCTACCAATGAATATTGTTTAAGAAAAATTTAAGTTTTCATTTACTTCATTTGGAATATTCTTTTCACCCTGATCAACTGTGCTGCCCTATGGCTTCGGAAACCGTAAAAAAAAGTTGTCTAGCCGGTTTGCGTACTTTTACTGGGATGATTACCTATCGTCTGCAAAAACCTTCCCATAAATAACGTTTTGTTCCATGTCTTTTGCAGTTATGATGGTTAATTAAATTTCCTGTAGTGGGTGGATTTTATTGACTACATCTTATAGAAACGTTTTCATTATTCATAAAGCAGAAGGTATTCACACATTTCATTTTGCCTATAGCGTCCTCTGAACCTCCTGTGTGCCAACTCGCCGGGTAAATACAACCGCAATAAACCTTTCTTGCACCTCTCCAGCACTGACCTTTTGCATTACGTTATTAATATAGCTAATTTTTGCCCCAAACTCTGATTAATGCGATTAAAGGTCACGAACAGACCTTGGTCGCACGAGGTAGAGAAAGAGAGAGAGAGGGTGAATGAGTCGCTCGTGTCGTTGGTGCTGCTCAGCGTGCTTTCCATGTCCAGGCACCCGTGTATAAAGGCAGCAGTGCCCTGCCCATGAGACTCTTGTTACATACCATTCTCTAGGCTTTTTATGAACCCATAACCACGTTATTTTTATGTGGCATAATCGATAAGGCTGGAATGAGATCGCCAGCATAATTTATGGGAAGCCTAATTATACGTTTTTTTCCTTGCACTATGTGTGTCCCTGATGTCTAGTTGAAGTTCAACATAATTGGATTCTCAAGGGATCTTGAGACCAATGCATTGATCCAAAATCAATAATTTCATTAACTTTAGTGCGCTGAGACTGCTTTGAATAAGTTCAATTACATAAGCAAAACTTAACGTCTTCGCATTCCTTGGTAGGGATCAGATCGCAGTGAGCTGTATTTTGTTGTTGTCTTGTTTCAAAATTCAAAGCAATTGTTTTGCTTCCAATCTTTATTTTTGAGTCGAACGGAAAGTGTTACAGAAACGGAACACTTTCAGACAATTGATAGTACACTTTATATTTATTAAAACTAACGAACTCAACTATGCAAAATTTTAGATTTGTGCCTTAAAAAATCGAAGCGTTGATGCAAATCGACCTATTTTGGATGCTGGCAACCATCACTTTAATTATGATAACGTTCATGGGAAACTGTCCGGATACGACAAATAAATAGCAAACCTGCAGAGCCTAAAGATTGTATTCGAAGAAAAAATAAGAGATACAAGAATTGTCACCAAGAATTTTGTTTAAGTCGGACTCCCTTTCAAAAATTAAAGTACATCATTGTGGTCATTTTTCAACATCATTACTTAAACGGACCTCTGCTTTATATCTAAATACCCGTACCTTGTTCTTGACACTGCTCATAAGATTTTGGGAATTTCTGAGACCAACTTATTACGCCAGTTTTTACAATTCAATCCAGTTTACTTTACAACAACATCGTAAGGAATTTGCGAAGGCCCAATATTTCTCGATTGGACGATGTTCCTTTGCCTGTTTGGTTTAACTTTTGCCTGTTTATGGACCACCTATTATGAAAGGCTTGCTCATATGACAACATCCACAGATTACCTACCCGATAAGTAACTTCCTGAAAAATGTGGACGTTACTGGATTTAGGTGATTCACTGTTAGTACAATCGTCTTCGTGGTTTCAGCCCATATATTCTGGGACACTCTGAACTTTGTATACACACTAAGATTCTTTTACAGTATGTATACTGTAATTTTTTACCGAATTTGAAACAGCTGAACATTCGGTATTTTTTTAGTTTTACAGTACGTTCAGTAAATTTACCTTCACTTCTGAACTGTCAAAATTTATTGAATCGTTCTGTGGGTTTTGCTGATATACTAGTTTTTATTGATTTTCATTTATATTTTTTACATTTTGGATAATTAATGAGATAAATTAATATGTTTTTCGTATGCATTTGCGGGGTCTTCATTAAGATGTTTTAAACGTTAATTTCATGTTTCTGTTTGAAATATTTGATTCATAGTTCTTTGGTTATTTGAGGCTTCTCAAAAATTTCTTCCCCGTCATAGTAATATTCCTAAAAAACATGATTTTTTTTTCAAAAATGGGGATTTCTTGCACTATTTATATACAATACAATATAAAATACATTTTAATATTACTTATTGAAAAGATTTCTTGCTCCTTCGTCAAAGAGTCCAATTATGTCCAATAGTTCCACCACTTTTGGCACTTACTTTTGGCTGCACCGCCAAGCTTAAAAGAACATTCAACTTTCAAATGATGGCAATAAATTTACAATCTGTTCGATTCTATTCTTGCAGTTTATTTTGCAAAATATTGAATTTACAGTGCATTCGTAATTTTTTTACAGTGTTTACATGTTTCAATGTGAGTGCGCAAATTTTTCTTGGCTCATCTGTTTTTGTTCTAACGCCATCACTGTAATCACTCGACCGATTATGCAGAAACTCCGCTTGAACATACACTGTAAGCAAGTGTCGGTCAAAATTTTGTAGTTCTTACCCACATGCTGAAAAGTAACAAACAAATGTGTGTGTTGCCTTTTTTCAAATACTTTTCTTTAAGGGCTTATGCTGAAGAGTTCTTGGCAGCAGCCATTACCTCAACATTTAGAATTGATATAACTCAGAATCTGTACTGGATATCAACCATTTAATCATATTAGTTTTTATGCTTACTTGTTGTGAGCAATCTGATGGAGTTCGATTCGATGTGTATTCACTAACAATCGAGATTTATCAATTTGAAATAGCAAGGTAAGTGTGCGAGAGAGAGAGATAAACGATACACGGAACAGCGATTCGCCTGAATGATAGTCTTCCCAAGTAACATTGCCAGAACCATCTAGCTTTATTAAGTTTTATTATAATTTTATTAACGCCACTGGAAATCGATGTGGTTTTATTATGGTACCCAGAGGTGCCAATCAATTTTATATTTTATTCAGGTTCATGAGATCCTACACAGCTTCTTTACAACGATCTTAAAACCTTGTCTTCTAAAATTCTTTTTTTTTGTTCATTTAAAATTGCATAATTTCCGAGACGCATTTACTTTCGGCTCTTATAGTGCCAATATTCACCATATTACCACAATACGCAGTAAAAAAACTCAATTTGTGTTTGATATGTTGTTATCAAAAAAAACTTCTCGTAACACTAGAAGTTTTTTCTTCGATATTATTTACTGTTAATTGAATCAGAAGAGCAGAGAATCGAACAAAGCAGAACAACAAAAACCAACCACCGTGAAGTTTGACAGCTGTGGCCGTTTGGCCCTATTCTGCTTTGATGGCAGCCAATAGGTTCTCAAGTGGTCATAACATCTTTCACTACACTCCCGCGTCACCTTACTCAATTTTTGAGTACAATTGTATGCTATATCTTTTTCTCTCACAGAAATGTTACTCAATTTTCGTAAAAACCGCATATAAAATGAATGAATGTAAAAATTGAGTTGATCCACTTTTTAACGATAATTGAGTAACATTTCCGTGAGAGAAGAAGAGATAGCATACAATTGTACTCAAAAATTGAGTAAAGTGACGCGGGAGTGTAGAGCATTTTCAAAATCTTTATGGTCTTGGAAAGGTTTTATTAATTTGTTTTCACAACCGTCTATAGAGTGGGCCACTTTGTACACATTCCGGCTTGAAAGATGCACAAATAAGTGTTGAACTTAGTTTTATCAACAAAGCCGGGAAAAGTGCTATACGGCTGGAATAAAACTAAAATTGTTACTTGGGTTTATTATATCAACTCACCCGAGTTTCATCCCTTTCTAGAATTATGAAATCTCAACCTAGACACAATGCTTATAGCCAATTTGAAATTTTATGGTACCAGAAATGCATTGGTTGTAGGGGGAAAAAAATGCCGGCCATCGGGAATCTGCTACAAAGGAAGGGAGGTTTTGATTTCAATGTGTGAACAGAAATGCATACAAAACATTCCAGACTAGTTGTAGAGACTTGCCGTCTTCGACTACGTTTTTTAGTACATCTTTTGTCGTCTTTTGACATTATCATATTAGGTCCAGGTATTGCCGCAGATATTAAGCTCTAGAGAGTGGTCGTCTTCGGCAAAGCTTCTCAGTATGTCATTTGTCGTCTTGAAAGATTATCATATTAGATCCAGATCTAGCCCCAGAGATGGTGGATTGACAAAGAAAAGCTACACCGCCATCTCTGTGGTACGATCTGGAACTAATGTGATGATTTCAAATGTCTTCATTTTACATTGCTCAAGACGGCAACTCTCGCGAGCACCATTTGTAATAGATAGACTGCAGTGCCATCTTTGCGGCGCAATTTGATAGTATGATAATGTCAAGTGACTTCATTTTACAAAGATAGACTACTGCGCCATCTCTGCGGCAAACTCTGAAACTAATCTGATAATGTCAAATGACTACATTTAAATCTCAAACGACTTTGCCGAAGGTAACTCTCTAGAGCTTCATTTGGCAAAGATTGATTGCGCCGCCATCTCTGCAGCACGGTTTAGAACTAATATGATAATATCGAAAGACGATTTGTTACGCACTGAGAAACTTTGTCGAAGACGCCAATTCTATACAATGATTCTGGAATGTTTTATATGCATTTCTGTTAATACAGCGAACCTAAAACTTCCTTTGCAGCAGATTCCCGGGACACAATGAAACCAGAACCAGTTTTTTTTTGTTTCGATACATTGTTGAGATCAGAACCTTGGTGCATAAACATTGACTCTAAATTAAAATTTCGAAATTCTACGAAGGGTTAAAATTCGGGTCAATAATTTATTATTCGTGTCACTTTTTTGAACAACCGCCATCAGCTGATATAAAAAAAATATGTTTAGGCAAAACTTAAGACTTCCGTAAATTTTAAAAGTCAGATGATTTTAGCCCGATTTGTTTAAAAATGAAAAAGGTAGCGTACTTTGAAGTTGCGTCATTGGTCATAATTGATTCCTTTAACTTAGGATAGTTAATTAACTTTAATAAATCTTTTCCCGATCTTTTTCAAACTGTTGAATGGTATATTTTTCCCAGATATTTTTCCTAAGATGTGCCTTCGCCAATGTTCGAAATTCAGTCGAAAACCATGAAGAGCGAAGGAATTTTAATATTAATAATATCACTCCTCAGGTGTCCAAGCATTTCATCATTCTTTAAACGCTCACTTATTTCGTGTTAAGCAATCTCTTTGAATTTGGACAAGGTTACCAGGAACGAGTTCAAGTGCTTTATGATCCTTTTCGGCATCGGGTTTGACGACCGAATTCACTGATTTTGTCTAGTATTGCAAATTGGGAAGATGTTCCTATATTAAAATCATGACTCGCAATTCATCCTATTCAAAATCAAAGGATTGACGGACGAGTTGAAGAGTTTCTACTGTGTGTCTTCATTAATCAACGTAACCCAATATTCTTACGGAAAAAAACAATATATTGACCATCCAATCTCTTGAGGCAGCATTGGGTGAATATAGGATCATGAGATTAATATGGAAGTAGTTACCAATTACCCAGATTTGATTTATTGAAAAAAAAAAATATGTTGGAGTTGACAAGTCGTCAAATCAACAAAATTCATCTGATTCAAGTTGATGTAGTTGCTTTGTCGATTTGTCAATCTCAACTAGATTTACTCAAATCTGTCAAATCGGATCGAATTTCTCTAGGTTTACCCTAACCGTTCTCACGACTTCTAATGCAAATTCAGACCTTTGGTTCCACTATGCTATGATCATGCCGATACGTTACAGATGGTTGATCTTGCTAATAACAACGACTTTGTTATTTTGTAATTGATGACGTCGGATCTTCGGGATTGGTGTCCAAAATTCATTTTCGGTTCACGGCTTCCATCAAGTCTAACCACAAAGAATATACATTGATGTCCATATACTTTTTGGTGAAAAACGAATTGAGTTTAAAATTTAATATGGGCAGCCGGTATGAGATGCAAGTGCAGAGAAAAACAAACAATACTTTTTAGGTTATTTGCTAGCCTTTTAATTTATAAACATTTAACTGACATTTACCGAAAACTACAGTGCCGCATATCAGAAGCAACACGAAATACATTTGAAATGTCGGTTTAAAGTTTTACACAAGTAGCAAACCGAAGATGAACGTCTGTTCTCTGTTGTATAGCTTCTCTGAAACAAAATGAATAGTGACGAACTTTACAAAACTGATACAAAAAACATTTCAAGACCTACTACTGTCAAAACTTTCCAGATCCAATTAATAGGAGCACTGCAGTAAAAATAACAGTGAGTCCAGACATCAAATGACTCAAGCCTCAGTTGCATAGCTGAAGGAAAATTGTGGTGGGTAAAGGGTGGAACGTTAAAAAATTGTTCAAACATGATTAAGTGTAAACTGATTAGTTTGTTATATAAATGATCAGTCTTTATTCATTTCTGAAGTTCATCGTCTACAAAACACAGGAAAATTATTTGATTGGCCGACTTTCCAAATGCGAACTTTCTACTTTATGATTCTCACCTTCCAGAAAGTTTTGTTCCGCTGTTATATCCACCTTATTTGATGCTGAACGCCAATTTGCCTTGAACTGTTTTTGAGTTCTCTTGAGGTTGCTCTTTAAGATTGAGCAATATTTTTCATTTGGGCGCATTTCCGGCTAGTTTGGGGGGTACAATCTCCATGGGTACAATTAGCAAACTATTGGTGGTATACAATTTCTGAGCCATTTGTTCGTATTGGTAAGAAGCGAGGTCTGCCCAAAATAGCACGGAACAACTATGTTGCGTCAAGAAAGGCAATAAACGATTTTGCAAGCATTCCTTTTCATAAATATCTTGACCTGCCACGAAACTCTCGCTATTTAGCCCAGAAATTTGACTTTTTTTCTGCTTAAACTTATCTTGAACCCTTTTTTTCCGGTAGCTGTATTGAATTCTTGACTAGGGAGCTGCTTGAAATCAGCCTTTCATCATCCATTACGACGCAATCAAACTTGGTCAACAAATTCGTGTACAACTTACGCGCTCTTCCTTAGGCTGTTGTGTTTTGCTTAGCATGTCAATTTGGTATCACTGTAATCTTATATGTTGACAGCCCGGCTCGTTTCTTTACTCTTTGCACTGTTGTGTGGGACTTTCCCATTTTTTTCCGGTATCTCTGATGGAATGGTTGGGATTGCATTTGAAAATGCTGGTCACTATTCTTCCGGGCACTGCGGTTTCTGTTCCTCCTGATTTAGGCTTCCAGGCAGCCGTCAGACGTTCTCCGAACACTTTTATAACATTCGTCACGGTTGATTTATGTTATTAAGTGATTTTGCCTAGTCGACGTGGGAATAATTTCGATTTGGCTTATGCACTTGCCAAATTTTGAATACTCTTCTTGCTTCAACGCCATTTTGACAACTGAATAGAAAATGGCAAACACAAAATAGAGTCAACATTTCGTACGCCTACACCTACAAAATGAGGGGTGTGTAAGTTCTTTGAATACACGGTTAAAAAAACTACGTCATGTTTGAGTCGACCAAGTTTTGACCGTTTCATCCTTAAGGATTGAAAAAATCAAATAGTAGGTTTTCTCATACGTATCTCCATACAAATCTTATAAGTAATATGACACAGGGTAAAAACCAATTGTTCCCAAATTTCACATTTTTAGAATCCTCAACATAGATTATTCCTGCTTACGATTAACATAATAGTACGTATGAAAAAAATATGATTCTCAGAGAACTATTCTAGCTCCATTGAGTTACAATGCTTTTACGAAACAGGTCCCTGCTGAATGCAGCGCTTAATTGCTGTAGCTCATTAATAACCTAGTTTCCCATGCAAACATTCAAATTTCGGATTCGTAAAGAAGGTATCAGCACATCCAACACATTCACCACATATCTCTCTGCCGATCAGTAGTTGCTACCTTACCTTTCGAGGAACGAACTGTGGCTTGGCCCAAGTGACGATCTCTCGAGGAGCTGTGGCCGTGAAATTGTTTACCGCTCATTGTGGTACCAGCTCTTTGACGGCTTACAACCACAGTTCCCTTGTGTGAGTTACGAAATATCCGCCGTTTCTGCAGTGACGTAGGTATAAAAATAAACGAAACTTTTTATATGTGCAATCCACGCTGTTCGGAGAAGGAGAGGGCAAAGGATTATTCTTTGAGGAGGTAAGATAACGAGATTTTAATTGAAGAACGCGAACAAAGATAAAAAATTATCATTATCGCTGTCTGATCGAAAATCGTAGCGCAGGTTTTAATTGACGTGCAGTTGCTGTTGGACGTTGAAGTCTTTCACTGATCTCCGGGCCCTGTAGGGTACGGTGTGAAATGCACGAATGAATGTGAGGCCTCGAGCTGGTTGTACAGTTTATGAGGGGACATCAGATTTCAATGTATGGAGTGGCTACCGAAAGCGAAAAGGAAAACTGAGATAAATCGTGGCGAAGGATGGTGGTGTTTTGTTTCGATTTTTTTTAGTGGGTATGCATTTTGCAATATGTATGTTAATGATCAGGATCATTCAGCGAGGAGCGGAATGATTAATGATTATTCCTTTCTTTCAAATTTCCCACCTCGTTCGAACCGCAGGGCTCAGCTGGCATTGAATTGTTATATATATTTTTTATGATCAAGTTCAGTTCACAATAAATAAGCTTTTGTGTTTTTATTTACTTATTACATTCGGTTTTTATGTCTGCATTACAGGTAAGAAAAATGTCCTTCATCCTCGAATCCATCCCAAAAGTAAGCTGAGAGCAACAATGGCCAAGGTAATGACTGGTGGCGATTGTGGAATGATATATTAACTTCAATATTAAATTTATGTTTTTCCTTCAAAAACATCCTTGCATTTATAGTTTACAGGTGAAACTTAACAGAATCCTCAAATGATCACTATAATTTTTCATGTAGCAGAGTAACAAAGTATCGATTTAATATCGTAAATCAATCTCTATCTCAGGCTTGTCTCATTCATTGCCTAGTAGCGATAGACCTACACTTTGGCAAATAAATTAAACAAATTGATTAAACACAACTTTTTAAGGCTACTTGTGAATTTTATAAGCGTGACTTATGGATTTGTCTAAAACGAGGTTGTCGTTATATGCGTTTAGCTTTTCCTGTTTTCACGTGTTGGTATGGTGCAACCTTCTGAGTATAGAAAGCGTATCTCTCTTGCACGAAGAACATAACCTCTCTTCATCAGAGTAAATTTGAGGCCTTTCATGCTTTCATGAGTGACTTCGAGGTAGAATTGCAGAAAGAAAATCTCTCCCCTATACGATATGTAGAAGATATTCCTTGCTGAAAAAGAACGCTACCTATCACAGCTACTTCAATTGTACAACTCGCAACATAGAACAATAAAGTTTACATTTTAGAAAAAAGCTGATAGAAATCTTCCCTTTCTTGATCTGATGATCACACAGTTTGAAAAAAAAAACATTTAATTTTCTGCGTTATCTAATGCAAATAAAGGGTAGGCTAGATTTTCCATAAATTCATGTCAATTGAAGCCCACATATCACATCTGTTGTATGAAAGATTGCAAACAAACGCGTGGGAATCTATGTACATCGCCACTTTTGACTACCCTCAGCACTAAAAAAAAATGTTCCTGAAAATGAAAAGGGACCATGGAGTGATGGCGTTGTCCACTTCCTAGCGTTGTTCTACTGGATTCACTTTCCCTTTTACTGGTATTTCTTCTCAAAAATTAGACACTCTCACTTGGTGGTATTTTGATCGTGGACCGATCAGTTGAACTTGATTTTATTGAATTTTCTATTAAAACGAAATTCTTAAGCTACATTTTTGTTCAATTCTTATGTACAATTATTAACGTTTCACTGTTTCCCTTACAATACCAGCGATTTGAAACTATTTTGCATATTTTAGTGTTGAATCTAGATTGTACTTGACCGGGCCAAATTATGTATTTTTCTGCTTATGTGTCTAACCAATTCGAAACCTAGAAATTTACTTATGCCCTAGACAATCTAAACATTTCTTATCTCAGTCTCGAAATGGTGAGCAAAAAGTTACTCTAAACATTTGTACCGTTTAGCAACTTCCTACACATCCTTCCTGTTGGAAGCAGCCAATGTTCTCACTCACATGTTAACCGCTGCCAACATCAATCGATACAGTGGACTGTCAATCCGTTGCCACATCACCGAAGCACGAAAAGGCTTGCTATGGCCAACTGCCAAAGTTCTAGGAGCGGAATGGTTTTCGGAATTTCAACTCTTTCGAAACGCAGCAAACAAGCAACTCCATGATCCGGACGGAAGAAATGAGATAGGCAAATTCTTCTTTCGGCTAAAACCGCTACTTTACTTTTGCTTTGTATTAATTTCACGGTCATAATTATACTGATACAGATTTTACTAATACTTTACTAAATTTGTTTTTATTTCCAATCTTTGTCCTATAAACTAATTTACATTGTAAAGAGTTTGAGCCCAGTGGGCTCTTCAGCTTTGTTTTAAGTGTTTTATGTGTTTCATTTGTTTGATGTTCTTTATGTTTTAATAAGTGTAACAGTTCAGCACTTGGGACATACAATTTGAAAATCCTAGTTGTGGAGAACTAGATTCCGAATGACCTGGTGATCCGATGTCAGGCAGCATGCCCTGTACCGATTGATAGACTCACTAAAACGATCGTCAAGCATTTTTATCTCGGTGGACGGTGGACCTTTGATGTTCTTGTCCTTGGAGAGGTGTTCAGGATCATCATGAGAAACTTATTTTGAACACGCTTCAGGAGATGTGTTTTTGCGCAACTCTCCCAGATTGGCATGCCGTACTCGATGACTGGAAGTATGATTTGCTTGTAGACAGCAAGCTTGTTTTTCGGGGATAATGTAGACCTTCTGGTGATCACTGGGTACAGTAGCTTCCACAAAACGTAACACTTTGTGACAGTTTTGTCAACCTGTTCCCTGAAAATAAGCTTGCTGTCTATGGTAACGCCAAGATAGACCGCTGATTTGGACCATTCCACCGTTGTGTTGTTGAGGCTTATTTTACAATTCTCAGGCAGAACAAGCTTGGGAGAGTTGGAGTGTGGAAATACGATGACCTGGGTCTTCGCCGCGGTGATACAGACCTTCCATTCGGTGAAGTATCCTGACAGAACATTCAGGCTTAGCTGCAGTTTCGTGGATAGCGCTCTTGTTACCCTACGATTGTGGACGACTGCGGTATCATCGGCGAACAACGACAGAGATCCATTTTCAGGGAGCGGGGGTATGTCCGAGGTGAATAGGTTGAACAGAAGTGGACCTAGTATACTTCCCTGTGGAACACCAGCGGAGATCTCCTGTGCATCAGAAACTGCACCTTGGCTGCGAAACACGGAATTTCTTGTCCGACAGATCATTTTTCGGAAATTCCCAGGAAGATGGGAAGATTGTATTACACCAGGTCATCGTGCCACACGCTATCCAAGCCATTTTCGATATTGAGAAGTGCCATGGCAGAGGATTTCGCAACAGACTTGTTCCGCTTGAGGATGTTGGTTACTCGGTTAAGTTGGTGCACTGTTGAGCGACCACGTTGAAATCCGAACTGCTCGTCGATCAAGATGTTAAGCTCGTTTGCAGACGAAAGAAGCCAACTGATGCAACGTTTGGTAATCTGTAGGTGTAGGGTCACTAGGAGTGACACGAGATTTGAAATTGCGAACACTTCCTAAAGGATAGAAAGTGCAAAATATCTAACTTCTTGCAAAAAAAAAACGCAGTAGAAACTACCATTCCGAGCGTAAATTAAGCGCAAACACCAACAATTTTCACCTGACTATAAACGCGTTTGATTTAACCATGCCTGCGATTAGATCAACCATGGTGCGGTTGATATAAATATGAGGCCTGGCAAATATACCACAAACGTTGAAGGTTTTACCATAAACGTAGTAAATTTAAATAAAATTTCATGGTAGTTTTAAAGATAGGCGTAGTCGGGTAAAATGGTAGTTTCTACTACAAGATTATTTCCCGTGTACTGATGTGTACGCATATAACGCGGGGGATGTTGCTAAGCCTAAATAAACATTCTTTAACCAGCGCAGCATGGTACTTTTCGCCCTACTTTTCATTTCTATTTCTCAATTTTGTGGCAACTTCTATGTTGGTAACGAACCCTTTTCTTCAAGATTCTAATTCTAATCCGAATCTAATCAGAATTCTTATTCTGACCCGCTCGCCGACAGTGATTTAAGATTGCGTGATATTTAACACAATCTGTGTTAGAGACATATTTTGATTCGCTGTACACACCAAAATAACAGCGACCTTTTTCGGCATCGAGGTTCTCGGCATTTTGTTAGTGGGCTTTGAGGACATGGTGTCCTTTTGCTTGGGAGCAGCAGCCTTTTTCACACCTCAGGCAGCAGCAGTCTTCTTTAAATCTGCGGCCTAAGGAGCAGCAGATTTTCTTGGCGGGCTGGCTGTTTTCTTGGCAGCTTTGGCAGCAGGTTTCTTCGCTGCCTTCTTATGCTCATCGCTTGTTTCCAATTGCTGTTGCATTAATTTAGAAAATTGATTGAAATCGAAATAATAAAATGCATATTATTTTCAGTGTGTATTTTTCACGTTTTAAAAGCAATTATTTACAAGTTACCCCTAGACACAATTCTTGAACAATCCCATAGTTTTTGAGAAACTGTTTTTCTTAGATAGTACCCATGAACATAGACCTTTTTGAAAAATAAGACGGTGTATGTACACGGAGAAATAAAAATAAGCAATGTTTGCATGCTTTTTTATCTACTTTGCTATTCTTCTACAGTAAATGCATTCGATTGATCCACTCATTGCGACGATAAAACCGAGGAAACACCAACAATGCATAAAATTTACAGCATAAGAGAAATAATTAGACAGCTTATCTGGATTTCTTAACACAATTCGAAAAATTAGTGTGAATTTCTGTTCAATATCATGCACATAAATGCAGCATCACAAAACAAACACATTTATTTATAAATCATGTAAAGTTCTGGGATATTCCACACATTTATCGACAATGCTGTGTGTAAAAATTCTTCTTTGTTAGAACTGTTTCATGCAAATTGCTGTTTCGTGTGGAATGAAGTACAAAGTAACCTGCTCTGATATTTACATCATGATTTTTTTTTTCTCTGTAAGTAGGAAGGAAGGAGGAACTGCTCTTAACACTAACTGAATCAAATTAAACTTGAAGGCTTATTAAGTCTAGATGTTTTAGAGTGTCTTCTTACTAAGTGTACCACCCTTCAAATGGTTCCAAAGCATCAAGTGCAAAACTGCAGTTGTAGGAATAAAGAGGTGTTTCGACCAAAATTTGGTCGACTTAAACTTGACATATTTCCTTACATCGTGCATTAAAAATTTGCACGCCCCTCCTTTTGAAGATGTGTGCGTATAGCATCATGACCTCTATTTTGATTTTGAGATTAGCACTTTAGTTATCAAAATGTCGTCGAAGGAAGAAGAAGCAACGCATCAACATTTTGCACGTGCATGGCGTAAATCCAAACTAGTCTCATGCCAAACGGGAGAAATTGTTGAATGTGGCTAAATAAACTGTTACCAACGTATTATAAGTGATCGGTGAACGTTTGTCGACAGCCAAGAAAGCGGGATCGGGGAAATCGAAAACCGGAGGCCACAGCGACGACAAAAGAGTTGCCCGCTGTTTCGAGCGGAACCCTAACCTCTCCGTCCGCAATGTCGCAAAGAAGCTGTGAGTGGCGCCTTCAACCGTGGAAAGAGCTAAAAAACGACTGGACTGTCGACTTACAAGACAGTGGTGACTCCAAATCGCAACAATAAACAAAACAAGTCGGCTAAAGCACGATCGCGAAAGTTGTACACGACGATGCTCACGAAGTTTGATTGCGTGAGTACAGGACGATGAAACTTACGTCAAGGCAGACTTTAAACAGCTTCCTGGATAGGAATTTTACACGGCAACCGGACGGGAAAGGTGGCCAATATGTTCAAGCACATTAAACTGTCGTTCATCGTTCGCGAAGAAATATCTGTTGTAGCAAGCCATCTGTACCTGTGGCTTGAAGAGCAACGTTTACATTGCGACCGGAACCGTCAACCAGGAAATTTATCTGAGCGAGTGCCTAAAAACGTCTACTGCCTTTCCTGAAGCGACATAATTGTTCCGTTCTATTTTGGCCGGATTTGGCATCTTGCCATTACAGAGAAAAGGCCGATGAGTGGTATGCTCCCAACAACGTTCAAGTGGTTCCCAAGGACAAGAACCACTCCCAACACGCCAGAGCTCCGTCCAATCGAAAAATATTGGGCCGGAACCTTAGCAAGACTCAAAAGCTGTTGTGGGCGAAAACAGTTCAATGCAAACTGGCGTTCTGCGGCGAATAAAGTGGACAAGGAGACTGTACAAAATCTTATAGTAAGTGTTAAACGAAAGACCCGGCATTTCGGATTCGGTAAAAGGAAGCTTAGCTGAATATTTCTCCTATATTCTGTATATTAACTGAACTTGAAAAAATAAAAGAATTTGACTAATTAATAAAAACTTTGATCGACTACACACATTACTGTTTGACCAAATTTTGATCGGAACACCTTTTGAGAGCATTTGAAAAGGCGACCTTTGTTGTTGATAGATTTTCTTCATCGACTTTTCATTTTGTTAAACGGCCGAATAATTGAATTTTTGGTTGTACTCACAGCTTAGATAGAATACGTTGTCAGCGTGCACATGGAACAATAAATTCAACGGAATATGTTTTTGCAGTCGCGTTTTTCACAGAAGAAAGTCGATGAAAATCGATCAGCAAAAGATAAACCGTTTTCGAATGTTACGAATAAATATAAAAGTTAACTAAGGCCATATACCAATTCGCGAATTATTTTTTATTTTTCTGAAATTTCGACAGATGGAAAATAATCGATAAATGGATTAAAATCCCTTTGGTTTTGATCAACAAACTTTCAATAACATGTCTGTCAAAATTGAGTTTCCGTCTGTCGAAATAAGTCAGCTCGAATAGCAGACTAGACTGATTATTTTCCATCTATCAAGTTTAAGTGAAAATTAAAATTAATACGCGAATTCTAGAAAATAGACTCAAAGGTCGAAAGTATCATTTGTAAACAATGACATCTAGCGTATTTTCTGGGATCTGCTTGCTCACACAAAGACATAGCACAGAAACAGGCCCGAGGAGTTATTACCTTTCCGTCGCGACAGTATCCATCATGAGAATTGAAGTACTAGTTTAGTAGATAATCTCTTTAAATATAATCGGTTTGAGACCGCGCCAGCACCTGCCCAGCTTTCTTCAAGTTTGTTCGAGCACGTGCGTCATATACTATTGCTATTCATACCATTTCAAAATAGAGGATTTACCAGGTGCCACACGGTTTCCCTAACGCTGAAAATTTCAGGATTACTAGTTCATAAGATACTCTTCCAAAACAATTAATTCGAGACGCCGCCAGGATCTGCATACCTTTTTTGGTTTGTTAAACATGTAATTCTGCATGTGAAATATAAAATTGGCTTATAACTCTGTACATATTTCAGCTTATAACCTGCTTCTATTTCAACTGACGTTTTACTAGGCACCCTTCGGTACCCAACGCCCAAAAATTTCAAAAATGCTTGTTCATAAGATAATCTTTCCAAATACAATCTGTTTTGGACCCCGCGCTAGGACCCGCCTACCCTTTTTGCAGGGTGGTTGATTATGACGTCACGCAGCCACTTTAAATGCACATATATCAAAATGTTGGTCATCAGAGAGCATTGTTGTGCTCAGCAAAGAAAATGTTTATTTTTAATAATTCCTACTGATTTCTTAAGAGCAAATTGAAATCCTCAAATTTGAGTAAAGTACTAATTACCTAAAAAAAAAACAGTTTTAAGGTGAGTGCTGAGAAAACCTTTTATATCTCTCTTTAACGTTAGGCTCTAGAAACTTGAGTGTCTTGAAGCATCTTTTCTCCATTGCCTGTTACCACGGCTTTGTCCAAGACAACAACCCGTTATCTTGTTGCTGAAAAAAGTTGGAATTTGAAAGTTTAATTTAGCCCTTACTAAAGGTTAGGCGTGTTTTTTTCAAAGATGCGAAATAATATTTTTGAAGGCAACTCTTTACTGAAGACACCTACTCGATAAAATGATGACAAAGGGTGAAAATGTTTTGTGGCGTCATATGTTGGGATGTATGGTAACATGAATGGGGCGGATGCCAGATGTTATGATCCCCAGCATTTCAGGAAATTTTCGATTCCAAGTCGACTATTTACAATTATTTTTTCTCAATATAGATGGACCTTAGAGTGTTTAATATCAGCAATCAGTACTCTTAACCTTAGCGATTTTGGATTCTGTTGTAAACCGCCGGATAACGCTGGTGACAGATATTGAAGTCATGTTCGTGTGCGTTCGATGTTCAGGCGTCGTGTCGGTCGACCAGTTCGATGACAAACCGGTGATCGACGGCATTCAGTTCATGATATGCCAGAGTTAATCAACCTGGTGCCCTGTTCTAAATGACCAAATCTCGTACGATGGACTCGATTCGTCAGGTATGGCTATAGTGGGTAAAGATAGTTCGTAGTGAGTAAGACGACAAACAGTCAACATCGGCTTGAATCCGATCGATGTTTACCATTGTCAACGTGTTACTCTAACCATCTCTACTCGATTTTGGGTATGCTCCTCGATCCATCATCCTGGTTGTTTAAAAATAACGATACAAGTTATAACATGTTAC
>JASCZW010006537.1:0-178077 GCA_034211315.2 Aedes japonicus
AGCTCCCGACCGTCGTCCAGGTTGCCCAAGTCAACTCCATCGTCTGTTAGGTACCGGTCGTCTTGGGAGTCCTAGTATCTAGAAATAGCCTTGGAGAAGACGTGGCCATTTTATGTGCCGTCTCGAGCCGACGCGGACGCCATTGAAAACGCGAATCGGTGAGACTTGGAGGAAGTACGGAGGAGAGAAGCTTTGGACGGAGAGTTGGAGGTGTATCGGTCTGGCTGTTTAGCCCGAAGACCAGGCACAGCGAGAAGCAGCGTAGGAGAAGCACTGGCGAAGTGGCGGAACGGGAAAAGGGGCCCCGACGATAGGAGTGTGAGACAGAGTGAGGTAAGAGATAGGAAGTAAGGAAGTGGGAGAAGTCGTTACCTTTGTGCAAATTAGTAGTGGGTGAATAGTCAGAAAAGGATTTAAATGATTCCTTGGACGCGGTTGTAAAGCGCGTACGCCGACCCTGAGGTGATTAGAAGAAGGGGGTCTCATTGGTGCTGGGCAGGGATCGCCCCTTTGATTACAATATGCAGAAAGGAATGCCTGCAGAAACGAACTCTGCCACTAGTCCGAAAACACGAGGGTTCGACACTGTTTTGGCCTGATTTCCGCAACTAAGGCCCATTGAAAAATGTTGGGCTTTGATGAAAGGAAAGCTGCGAAAGAAGGCTAGAGGAGCAGATGACATCATCAAATTAAAAAAAAGACTGGGTAAACGTAAGCAAAACCATCGCCGAAATGGTTGTGCAAAACATCATGAGGAACATTAAGAAGAAGGTGCAAAAGCTGGCCAGATCTTCGAAAAATTAAATGAATACTGATAAGATCGGCTTTTTTCATGGTCAATAAACAACTTAAATGAATTTGAGTTGTAAATAAAACTTATTTAACGACTGAAATTTTTAGGTGTACTCATAATTAACGACACAGTCTTTAATAGGATTGGGTAACAGTAGTATAACTATCCTTAGTCTCTTTCTTACTATTTCGGAACACAATTTTGGAGATTCAACTATTACATATTTCTATGTAATATTTATGAAGTGAAAATTAATAAATAATTTTGAAAACACTGCATATGTTTCACATTGGGAAGATGTTGGAATGGCGATAAAAAATAACAATAAAAAGAACAATTCAAAGATAATTCAATGGAAAAAAAAATTCCCTCACTCCTACGTTTATTAAGCCTTATACAAAAATGCTTCGGCGCCCTGCCGGGTGGTCTCACGACAGTTGGCCAGAATCTCAACCATAGCCGATGAAAAGATGGATGTCAGCATGTTTCTTAACTGTTGTGCGGCCTTGGTGATCAGCTGCTCCTCCGTTTTGGTCACGAAATTATTGGAGCAGATCTGAACGCTAATTACTCTCGTCTGACCATGACTTTATTCATACACCATTCGATCGGAAAAACTTACTAAATTGTTTGCATCAAAATTTTAACCCAAGCGCTACTACGGCATGATCGCGACAAAATCTGGACACCCCTAAATACGTATATCTCTGGAAATACTTCATCAACGCGTGAAATATTTCGCAGACTGATGAACGTATGTCTGTTCATTAGTGTAAAATCAGTTTTTGGTGATACTACAAGCTTTATGATCGAAAATGGCGTCGAAAGAAGAGCAAGTGCGAAAAACCAATTGTGTGCGGTCGCAATGAAAATCCGGATCTGTCAGTGAGAAAACTTGCAAAAAGCTTGAATTTTCCTGAAAGCACTGTCCATCATCTTCTTAAATCTTTCGATACACGTTTGGCAACAGCCAGGAAGGCTGAGACAAATTTCAGGACCACCACCAGAAGGACGCGAAGGTGAAACAAATATTGCAGAAGAGACCAGATCTTTCGGCGCGCACTTTGATAGTTAGAAACATAAAAATGTCTTTCGTGCAAACTTCCAGCACCGGCAAGGTATAAAGTCGTTCAAGGTGAAAACTGTACCGAACCATAATGATAAACAGAATGTGACGGCTAAAACCCGTCTCGCAATATGCATCGCGAATATTTGACGAAGTTTTCCTGCATAATAATGAACGATGAAATTGCGCTGGAAGACTTTAAACAGCTTCCCGGAATGTGTTATTATACTGCCATGCAACGGAACAGCGTAGTGGAGCATTTCAGGACGAAGAAAAGGCCAAGTTCCCCAAACAATATTTGGTTTGGCAGGCAATACGCAGTTGTGGTCGAACAAGCCAAAGCTTCATCACTACCGGAATGGTAAACCGCGAAAAAGGCTATTCTGACCTGATTTGGCATCTTGTCACTACGCCAAAGATGTTTTGGAATGGTATAAAGTGAAAGGAGTCCATGTTGTACCGAAAGAAGCGAATCCACCTAACTGCCCGGAGTTGCGACCTATCGAGCGAAATTGGGCTATCGTGACGTGAGAACTCTCTCAATATAAGAAACACGCTAAAACTATAGAAACATTTCGGAAATCTTAGACAAAAGCAGCTAAATCGATTGCAGGGAATTCTGCACACACCGCAATGGCTGGAGTAAACTGAAAGTTCGTAGTTTCTTCAGGCAGCCTAATTACGTTACTGTAATTATTTTTAATATGACTAAAAATGCACAATTAAATGAATAAAAAGTGCTTTTTGGGTTGAACTAACAGCAAATTTGTTTTATTCCAAATTTAAATCGTCCAGATTTTATCATGAACAAGCCTTAGTAGAAGTAGTTCAATTTTGACGTAGACTACGTTTTATGGCAAGTGTAGGGTGTCACAAGAAAAATCGAATTATAAGAACTGTATCGAAAATAAGTTATACACATATTTTTCTTTCGAATCATATTAAAAAATGATGTTTTATTCAAACAAATGGATGATTCCTTATTCTGCGAAGACCGAAATATTATCTCTCATGAATTTGCAAATTTTTGATCGAATACTTTTCATGAAGTCATGACATTTTTTGAACGGCTTAGCATATTTTTTTAAACTCCTGCATATTCTCAGCTGCCTTTTTAAACCCTTTTCACAATCGCCCGATAGCGTTCGATGGGCCAAAGCTGAGGGCAATTTGGCGGATTGATGTCTTCCTCAGTGAAATCTATATCCTTTTCCGTGAGTCAATTGAGAGTCGTTTTCGCATAATGCACCCACGCATAATCTGGTCAAAACAACGGAGGAGTACTATGTTTCTGATGTAAAGGCAGCAACCTTTTCAGCAGACACTCAGATCGGTAGATTTCCGCATTGTTTGTTTCGGTAGTGTAAAAAATGGTACACACTCAGAAATTATGATTTTTACACAAGACGGAATTTATGTTTGTAAAAAGCTGGGTAAAATAAACAAAGATTTCGTGTAAAAATATGTCTCTTTAAACTGACACAAACGCAAATCGACGAAAGCTGTGTTTGATTGAAATTATTTTATAATCTCTATCAACTCATTCTTATGTGATAAAGAATGCTTGCATGTGTCGGTCTTAGGAGACAGACATTTACATGACATTTTGCTAATGTGTAGACTTCATACCGCAGGAGCTAGCACTTTTCAACCAAACCGCTCCACTTGAATCGACCTGTCTGCATTGCTTACATCGCTTACATACACTCTTAAAATAATGAATATTACGAGTGACGTAATCCTTTTTGCATGTAAATACTTCGACACTTAGATATAAATAGGACTCAACATCTCTTATTGGAAACCCACAATAATTAATTCTGCAACACTCAAAATAACGTGTCTGATACTACATTTACCTTGGGTAACCTAAAATCAAAGTCCATAAAGCATTAAAAAATTGCCACTTGACTGAAAAGTGGAATGTGCAAGCCTCGGTTTGGCGCGTCACGGCAAGTCACACGTTTGAATTCGTTCTCTGCTTTGATAGATTATAATACGATTATTTCATGCAGCATGATATGCATAATAGAACGAATTTCATTGCTAGAAAATGTCAAGCACTAAAATAAGAGTCATGAAATAAGTAACATTTTAGGACGAGGAAACAGGCTACATGTTTTCAAATTAAACTTTTTAAGTGATGCACGGAGTACTGCACGGAGTTTATTTGCTTATATTATTGAATAACCTGAACACGGCGACAACTTCCAGCAACTTTAAAAGATTTTTTTGATTGATGCCAATGAAAGGAAATGGCACATATTGATTTTAAATTATGTGGAGTAGTGTATTAAAGTATGTGGAGATGAAGGAACAAAATAAAACCTTCAAGATAAGATTGTGCAATTTTTTACCAAGAAGAAGAACCAATTTTTGAATTTACTTCCTTACCTCATCTTGATTTTTTTTTGTCGTACACAACACAGCTCGAAAAAGTAGTGTGAATTTCTGTTCAATATCATGCACATAAATGGAGCGTCGCAAAACATACACATTTAAATTATAAATCGTGTAAAGTTCTGGGATATTCCATACATTGTCGATAATGTTGTATGCAAAATCCCGTCTTTGTTAGAACTATTTCATGCAAGTCACTGCTTCGTGTGGAATGGCATACCATTTAACATGCTCTGATGTTTACATGTTGAAACATGTAAAATTTTGCCAACAATAATGCACATAAAAGGTACGCGGTAAATGATATAGGATTATGTGAGAAACTAATATTACACGTCTCACTTTCACAGTATCTTTACAGGGCGCAGTTGAATTTTATACTATCGTGTAATATTAAGCATACTCCTGCGGAACAGTTGAACATGTAACATGCAAAGTTCTGGATCAGCACGGGAAAAAGTAATAAAAGCATTTGCAAACAAAGCTTTTCATCTTTTAGCTAATGGTAAACCTCTCTTTATTTTTTTTTTAATCATCTGGAATTTTTGTGCCTGCTACACAGAGAACAGACATCCAAGCTGGAGTGCCCAACGTGTGTAAATTTCTGTAACTGCCATTTTAAAATTACAGCTCGTTTCCGTTAGTTTTGGTGAATCGTATGTTGATGGCGCCACTTTCCCACCTTGAGATTTGACAGCCTGTCAATTTTAGTTTGGTGAAATCTAGACTAGGCGGCGTTGTTTTTCCAACGGTTTGCTTTTAAAAGTTTACACAGTAAATTGGGAAAAAATGTTCGAGCCTGGATGTCTGTTCTCTGTACCTGCTAGTCGGTTACTGATTTACAAATGTTTAGTTGTTTGGGAGCGTGAATATTCTTCATATTCAATGACCGCAAACACGCAAGCAATGATCTAATAGGGTAGGGAACGGATTAAGCACCCCAAGACCCTATTCCAAGCACGGGGTAAACGTTAACCTACAACGCTCATTTTTTGCAGTATGGTGCTCCATGTAGTGAAGCATCATACTGCAAAAAATGAGCGTTGTAAGTTAACGTTTACCCCGTGCTTGGAATAGGGTCTTGGGGTGATTAAGCCGTTCCCTACCCTATGGTGTCCGATTTGTTTCAAATGAAATGCGCCGTTTCTACATATCAAAGTAGTTTCACATAAGATCGTGTAAATATAATTTGGATTCGCAGAACAGCAGTGACAAATGATGTACATTCGCGAAAAAACTATTTACAGTTCAACGTTGTTTAGTGTACCATTTATGTACCATTTTGTATGCCAAAGGGTGTCCACGATGAAATTGCCACACTATGAAATTGCTCTAACTTTTTAACCGTTGGGTAGAATTTAATGAAAATTTGGGTGGATTTAGTTCATAGTGCATTATTTACATCCTGCAAGTTTTAAAGTCCTGTGATCAAAACTCGCGGAAATGGAGTCGAAAGAACAGCTCGTGCGTGATAAAATCTTGCGCATTCATCACGAGAACAAGGATCTCTCGCATCGTTCCATCGCTAAAACGTTGGGAATCGCGAATTCCACGGTGTCGCGAGTGATTAAGCGGTTCGAGGAACGGTTGACCACCGATCGGAAGCCCAGAAGTGAAGGAAAAAGTATTCCGTACAACACCAAAAATCACAACCGCGTAGTTGGGGCCTTCAACCGAAATCCGAACGCCTCCGTTCGGGATGTGGCTAAGAAGCTGCACCTAAGCCGAAGTTTTGTCCAGAAGGCCAAAACTAAGGCTGGGCTTCGAACGTTCAAGGTACAAAAGGCCCCTAATCGCGACGAGAAGCAGAACAAGTCCGCCAAAACCCGTGCCAGGAAGTTGTACCTCAACATGCTGACGAAAGTTGAATGCTGCATCATGGACGACGAAACATATGTGAAGGCCGACTTCAAACAGATCCCCGGCAACCTGTTTTTCACGGCCAAGGATAAGTTCAGCGTTCCGGAGCATGTCCGCACTCAGAAGATGTCCAAATTTGCGAAGAAATTCCTGGTTTGGCAAGCCATCTGCACGTGCGGGAAGCGGAGTGCACCTTTCGTGACCCAGGACACGATGAACGGACAGGTGTACATAAAAGAGTGCCTCCAGAAGCGGCTGCTTCCTCTCCTGAAGGCCCACAACGTCCCAACAATCTTCTGGCCGGATTTGGCCTCATGCCACTACTCCAAGGACGTGCTGAAGTGGTATGCGGACAATAAGGTCAATTTCGTGCCGAAAATGTTCAACCCTCCCAACACCCGGAGCTCCGCCCCATCGAGAAGTACTGGGCGATTATGAAGCAGCACCTTCTTAAACGACCTAAGGTAGTGAAGACAGTCGAGGAACTGAAGAAAGTATGGGTTTACATGCAAAAACGGTTGATTCACAGGTTGTGCAGAATCTTATGGCCGGGGTTAAGGCCAAGGTGCGGGCATTTGCGTATGGACTGTAAATAAAATACGAGTAAAATGGTAAAATGAAGTTTAATAGTTATTTCTCAATCCCTGAAAATTTGATGGCAATCGGATGAAAACTCGAATTTTGCGAATTAATTTGTGTGTGGCAATTGCATCGTGGACACCCTTTTAATCTGGTATACACACAGAAAAATGAATTTTAACAGGCTCGTAAAAATTTCCCTTGTTGAATTCCCGCCAAAAGAAGTGTAAACAATGAAATTTTGGCAATCTCTCATGCACCATACAACAATGTTTGTGATCTTTACACAACAGACTAGATATCTGGCTTAAATTTGGCATAAAATATCCCAATATTTTTTGCCAAATCTGGCATTCCCTTTATGTGCATTAAATAACGCAGAAAATTGAATGTTTCTTTTATCTGTGCACGCTATTCCTAATGTTTATATTTTTCCTCAGTGTATTTAGCAATACCAAAGAGTTACTATTTTGGTATTGTCTTACCTCAATTTAAAAATAGAATGGTATTGTGCGAACATCCTTATGGTTACTATCCTTATGTATTTTACCTGCTCGGGAAAAGTAAATAGTAATCACCTGATAGTGAAAAATATTCGCGCAGGTGATCCTCACGGGGACAGAATAGACAGGAACAATGTTGACAAGTGCGGCTTTTCTGTTTTCGCGAAAAGCGCAACATTGCGCGAGAGTTGTTTTCTGGTCTTGCCTGATGCGGCCAAATTTGTGCACCACAAAGCGAGGACAGTTCCACGTTGGCAGAATCGCATGTCGGCAGACGAACTGTTCGCGTCTGCTATTTTCATTTGAAATCTAATTTTATCTTGCGCGTCCCGACGTTATCAGCCGTAAAGTACTGGCTGGTAGGTTTTTGTTTTTTTTTCTTGTGAAAAACGTAGAGTCTACTTCTTAGCATTACAAACAGTCCCGCGCGCGTCCTAGTTTTTTTAGAACCCGATTGGCAGAGGTGGGGTGGTTGAATTGGCCTGCGCTAACGTAATCTGCTAAGATTTGTGACACACCCTGTGGATATTGTGTTGACACTCGAGAAGATTTAATTTATGTGTCACTTTACACCCGTAATGAGCCGGAATGACTATAGAACAGATTTGTAGCAATTTTATTTTAGTTACACATTTGTGTAAGGAGAAGGGTAGAATTGACAGTGAATAAATGACACAAATCTAATTTTGTGATCTCGTCATTCCTAATGAAGGAACTCGGTCAAATTCTCTGCAGAGTCACACGGTCACAGAATGTAACCAAATACAATCGAGTTTTCTATACGACGGGGGGTAGTTCTATCCGCCCATCTTAATTTCTCGGCTTTCTTATGGCCAATTAAGCAGTTTCCAAGAACAGCTCAATTGGTTGCACTTTAGCTGAGTACTCAGGGTGGGTGAATGATCCATCCCGCTGTACTATAGGATACCTGACTGTACATCCGACTGAAAGAATGATCCTCTATAAACTTTAACACGCTTCTGGTGCTGTCTGGCTTAATCGTATTGAGGGATGTTTTCAAAATTTGGCTTGAGAACAAGCAGAATGCACAATAGCGTGTTATGGTCGATTTCAATTGAGTGGTGAATCACGTTCTTACCGATGACAGCGCATCATCTGTGGTCCTATTACACGCTAGCTACTCCGATGCCAGGAAAGGTGGTCGTTTACCGTGAAAACCGCAGCACTAAGCACTCCTGGTGTTGCTTACTGAATCTCGCTAATGACTGGTAACATTCATGCTAAGTTGTCAGTTAATGAATTTTCTTAAAATATTAGCGATGATGTGAAGCTGACATTAGTAACCAGCTGGCGCACACCGTTTGATTCACTCAACATTGCTCGTTACCAATGATGGTTGCCAACTGGATCAAACACAAACACCTTTTTTTACGCTCCTCGTGGTTGCGCCTAACCGGCTGACTTCCACCATTGGCTTGGGTCAACCTGCTGCCTAGCACACGATTGCCTAGCCAACAGCTTTACTTGCGACAGGCTGCCGAGCCATCAGCTACCTGGCCAACGACTGCTTGCCAATGCACCAACCAGGGTACTTGGTTGCCAATTCAACCGGCTCTCGCCACTCCTAACTTTATATATCGTTAACTGCTGCATATGAGGCCTTCGTAACTCACATTTGAAATCTGTGATAGGAAAGTACTATGACTTAAGTAAATTTAGTCTGCAAAACGAAAATATAAGATATCACCCTTTTACTTGTGTTATTTTCAATTGTTTACAATTGTTTAAGCATAATTTTAGACAATTGAATTGAAACGTGAAAAAGTTCCTACCGATTTATGTGGACATCTTCAAAATCTATCGATAATTAATTGAGTTAAGGAATGTATCGGAAATAAGCTATCCACGTACATTTGCGTTGTACGCCTTTATTTGTGATGGTTTTAATGGTTTCATCACAGCATGCAGTGTGTTTGACTGTCATCTTTCGTTTTTCTTTTACTTTTTTGCCCTTTTTAAATTCTTCGTTTTCAAAATGTTGTGCATCGAAAAAGACGGGAAAAGGGTGTAACTATGCGACAATCGGAGAAGCGCTTTGAAATTCATCAGGCGAGTGTAAAATCCACCATAACCAAGTCTGGGAAACAGTGCTCTTTGCATGAACTGCCAGGAAGAGGCAGAAAACCCGAATTCTCCAACCCAAAACTGGATTAGAAAGTGGTAGCTCTAATTCGGAAGAACAAATCAATGCCGATATGCAATTTGGCCAATATAGTGGAAACCGGCGTCGGAATGATTTAACGTATCAAGAAACGGAAAAACCTGAAGACCTACAAGAAGCAGAAAATCACCAAACATAGTACAGAACAGAACCCAGGCAGGAATGAATAGTTTGACAACTGGCCTTGGTATTTAGGAGCTCAGATTAAGAGGTAAATTACCTGAGGATAATACCATAAAATAGTCCCCACAATGTTACGCAAATACCGAATTGAGGTAAGACACTACCAAAAGAGTATCTCTCAGGTATTCCCAAGTATCCGAAATTACAAGTTTTGGTATTCTAGAGGTATTTTGCTAGCAATTCTTAGATATCTTGTTTTGGTATTTTACCTCTTAATCTGAGCTCTTTAATACTAAGGCCAGTTATCAAGATCAAAATTAGGTATTGTAATGTTTTTCTCTCCTGCTCGGGAACCAACGCGCAGCAAAAAGCGCCCGAAAATTGTATTTGCGAGTTTTGCAGCGACCGGATGCATGTATTTTGATGGACGACGAGACCTATTTCTAAAAGGACTAAAAAAACCCTTCTATGTCCATAATATTACACTCTTAGAAAAATCCATGTAAATTTAAGTCTACTTGGATGCACATAAAAGGAGCAGCATGTTTGACCGAAATATGCGTCCGTTCCTTAATTTACAAGACCATGAAAACTCGAAATGATAATTTACATGACGTGACGTAAAACTAAGTTGAGGCACACAAAATGAAATTTTACAAATGCTGCTCCAGTTTAATCCCAAGGATAATTATCTACACAGCTCGAAAAAGTAGCGTGAAAATCTGTTTATTATCATGCACATAAATGGAGCATCACAAAACATACACATTTAGATTATAAATCGTGTAAAGTTCTGGGACATTCGATACATAGTCGTTTATGTTGTATGCAAAATCTCGTCTTTGTTGGAACTGTTTCATGCAAGTTCCTGTTTCGTGTGGAATAAAATACAATTTCACATGCTCTGATATTTACATCACAATGAAAATTCATATTTGTTTTTTCTGTGTGGGTTTATGATTTTCTTGTAAAATAATTGTTGTTCTGACTATAAGAACAGTTAGTTTGAAACGTGTAACTATTTTCTGCACATCCAGACTGCATTACTTGCTTTATCGATTCAATTAAGCCAAATTTAGATCATCTGTTCAGCTTAACCAGTGAAATCATGATGCCCCAAAAGTTCAAGAAATCGAAAATTACGCGGAAGTGAACAACTATAAGTTGATTAATATTGTCTGAATTGCTTCGGATTACATCGGTTATCTTAATAGCAACATGATTTTGTTGATGATTGGTATGTTAATGACACATTTGGTATACAGGCCGAATCAAGGAGCTAGGCTAGCATTACATCCCCTTACCCTATGTTTTGACTTCTTGAATTCAATATCATATACCATGAATCTGAAACAAACAACTACAGTTGAAATATAACATGAAATTTGTGTTCTACTTAAGTTTTTAGGTGTCCGCCTTATTGTGGATACAGACTTAACTCATATTCTACATATCTTGTAAAAAAATCTATTGGATCTAAAATGTCAAAAAAAATGCAATTCAATATCATTTAGACAAATGTTAGAGAGTTAGAGATTTAGATATTACATTAAACCCCAAACTAACTTTCATAAACTGCTACAACACAATTATTCACAGAGAAAATAACATGTTGGGCTATATCAAACGATTTTGCTTCAACTTTCAAGACCCACACTGCCGTTCTACGCATAACTGTCCCATGTTGCAAAAGTTGTAGTTGAGAAAAAAGCGTTTTATGTTTTGCATCACTGTTGTGTAGTGCTGATAATATTCGTGGCAAAACCCACAAATTTATGATTGGCATTTGAAGATGTCGCTGAGTTTCGATGGAATCTGTGGTATTACAAACAATACGATTATTATTGTATGTAAAATACGAGGTAAAATATTCAGTGGGACTGATATGCGTAGTATCTTGCCTTGCAGTAGAAAATTCTAGGCATATCAGTCGCACTGCATGATGTATTGATGGATCGTTGGCGATAAAATAGGGTATTAGAGGGGTATGTGGATTATAACATTGTAATTGTAACATTGTAAGCAAATATAATAATATACCGGCAGTTAATTTATTTTTTAATTTTGACGAGCGTAACTATTGGAAAAAAACAATTTCAAAATATTATGAAAACATTTTGATTGCAAGACAACATCATCGTATATCACCATGAAACACGCTACAAAAAACAGGCTACCTAAACCAACGAACCAACCAATGGTTTCTAGCATACATAAGTTGACATTTATGTCATAATGGGAGCCCCTGTGACTGATAATTAAGTGCCGGGAGCCCCCTGTAAAGTAAATGTCACTTTGTGAAACTGCGGTTTGTGAAAATAAAAATGATTAGATTTTTTTGTTTAAAAATCGGGAAAAAATAGTTGAGATTCATAAAAAATATTTTTGTGCTAGGAAGAACATCCATCATCGATACAGATGAAAAAAAAACATGTTTTTTTTTAATTAAAACCCCCTATTTACGTTTTCAAATAGACATACCATGTGTACTATTGTTTATGCTCCTATCATGATTCTGATTATTTTTAACACCATATCATCGTTAGAAACACAGTTCTTTCCAATGCAAATGGTGGTATATAGACAATTTAATGTCAATGTTTTCATGTCAAAGCCATTGTTTAAGTTTGCATATAAGCCCATTACAGTGTGCTACAAAAAAAAGTAAAGGAACTTTCAAAGTGACATAGTAGAGATTATTTATCTGGTCAATTTTAACACATAACCGTGTTCAACATATTTGGAACACCCTAAAAATATTTATTTATTGTTAAAAAACCGTTTTTCGGAACTTTTTTCCGCACAAAATTTCCTACACGGGCATTTTTCAACCGATTTCAAAATTTCTGGTGTTTTTGAATAGCTTTTTATTGTGGCTTTAAGATAAAAATTTAGTTCCGTTTGTTTTAAACGAGAAGGAAAACATATTTACGAAAAAATCTGAAAAGTTTTTCGATTTTGACGCCATTTTTTTGGTACAACTCATTAACGTTGCCTAATGTAGAACACATATTATTGTGGTCTAATCAGTTTTGAATAAAACAATGTATATTTCATCTAAATATAATGAAAATTTTCAAAGTTACGACGTTTTTCCCAAAAGAAAAAAAATCAACGTTGAGAGCGCTCCGGAGTAACAATGTATACAGGAAAGGAATAAGCAAAATGAGAGGGCCATTCGGACTTTCAATGAAAAATTAACATTCCGGATAATATTTTAAATGATTTTATAACATACTATTTCTCTTGTTTTTTAAATCTTGTCTCTTCAAATTTGCACTCAAAGCAGAACGACAGTGAATATTCGGATAGATTTAAGTTAAAAATGTTTGCTTGATCTTCTGCGTTTATAAGACGAGTCATCGGTTTCACGTTTCAGTGACCAGCAGTAGTTAGCTATCATCCTAACTTGGTTCTTTCCTGTAAACCATTTTTCAATCCTTGATACTTCTTGGTGGAAACGTTCACCTTGTTCGTCGCTGAATTGACCGAAATTGTCTGGGGAAAATTCCAAATGAGAATGCAAAAAATGAATTTTTATTGACATGTTGTATCCCATCTCTCCATAGGCTTCCAAACACTCATGGACCACCTCAACGTAATTCGAGCTTCTGACGTTTCCAAGAAAGTTTTGACACAAAGAAATAAAACATGCTCTTTTCTCTACATGGTTCAATTTCTTTACAAAGTCCTTTTCAGTCAAAACCTTACGAATCTGCGGTCCAACGAAAATGCCTGTAATTCATAATAATCAGAACATTAAAATACATTGGGATGATTTTTTTTTCGAAGAATGTGTTGTGTTGTGAAATTTTTATAAGTACCTTCTTTAATCTTAGCGTCACTTAATTTGGAGAATACAAGTTTCAGGTGTAGAAAAACCTCGCTGTTCTTGTCGAGTCGTTTAACAAACTGTTTCATGTATCCCAATTTCAAGTGTAATGGCGGCAAAATATTATCATCAGTCTTCACTAATGGAATGTTAAGGACATTCTTTTTGCCTATTTGAATCATCTTTCGCTGTGGCCAGTTGTTACACTTGTAATGATTTTTTGCCCGACTGTCTCATTCACAAAAATAACATGGATATTTAGTGTAGCCTCCCTGCATTCCAAGCAAAATTGTCAGGACTTTGAGGTCCGAGACAATCTGCCAGCGAAATTTATTGTAATTTATCAATCGTAGATTTTTTTCCATCGTTTGATACGTCTCTTTCATATCAGTAGCGTATGCTACTGGAACTGATGGCAATTCATTTTTGTTGTGCACCAATACTGCTTTCAGACCTATGATGATAGTAATTTGAAAACGAATTTCAAAATTTTACTCTAACTTCGTTTTCATAAACTCGTAACACATTAAATACTCACTTTTGCAAGAACCGTCTAGAAATAATCGCCAATCTTGTGGACAGTGCTTGTGGTCGAGTGCATCAAACAATGTTCACTAATGCGATGAAACTGGACGAATTTTCTCCGTCGTTGTTTACTATAACACCTTCCGGGGGAAATAACGGCATGGTGTTACGTGCTGATCTTTTAGACAGCATTTATGGCCAAAACACGATGTTTGCGCAAAACGGAACGGTAACGGCAAGTTTGACAGTTGTCGGAAAGCGTCGTAACTTTGACAATTCTCATTATTTTTGGATGAAATTTATTTATTTATTGTTTTATTCAAAATTAATGCGACAACAACGATATGTGTCCTACATTACGCAATTTTAATTAGTTGTATCAAAAAAATGGCGTCAAAATCGAAAAAACACCAAAAAAAGGCCAAAAACTCATATTTTTACGTAAATATTTTTTCTTTCTCGTTCAAATTAAACGAAGATATATTTTTTTCTTAAAGCTACAATAAAAAGCTATTCAAAATCGCCAATTGGTTGAAAAATGCGCGTGTACGATTTTTTATGCGCAAACAAGTACCAAAAAACGGTTTTTTAACAATAAATATTTTTTTTTAGGGTGTTACAAACATTTCGAACACGGTTTTGTGTTATGTTCGACCAGATAAACAATCTCTACTATGTCACTTCAAAAGTTCCGAATCACTGTTACACTGTGTTATTAATGCTGAGTGTCGAGTGCCCCAAGTAACATTTTTCATTAAATAAACGCTTCATAGGCAATACGTATACAACTTTAAACTGAGTAATGGTTAAGTAGTGGTTGCACAAGCGCCCAGCCAATATTTTCACAAGCAAATGTGGCGAATCTACCCAGCTTCATGAAAATGTAAAAACTGTCAAGCAGAATATGTAATCGGTTAATAGCCTAGGAAGCTTTTATTAAAAAATTATACAACTTATTACGTAACTGTTCTCAAATACAGTACTTTTGAAACGCATATTCAGCATATTTATTTGTTCATCACAATTTCTATTTTTAGAACTGTGGCAAACAGCTTTTTATTTACATTAATTGTTATGTTATATATTCTCCGTGCGAGGAGTAACGATTATGATGTAGAAGGAGATGTTCGCTCATCACCATGAGGCACCAAGAGTGAACAACAATGTTTTTGGCTAGAATGAAAGATATGAAGAGAAAGTTTTGATAGTTCCGCTAGTGTGCGGCAGGATTGGAAATGTAACAGATGTTTTAAGGAAAATTGAGCGAAAAGGGCATGTATACAGTGGTACTCGAACCAAGGACATCAGTCGGTGCGAATCAAAACAAACCCAAAAAAGGAGAGAGTTCCTCTCCCATGTGCGCACCAGTAAACAGAGTGCACACAATAGATCGCTAGAATAACTATACAAGCCACAGTGGTACATGAGCGTCTTCCAACCGGACATTTTTGCCTGTTGAAGTGGCGGACTTAGTCCGTGCTCCTTCAACCTACCCCGCAGTGGGATGTTAGGCAAAAATGTCCTTGGTTCGAGTACCACTGTATACATGCCCTTTTCGCTCAATTTTCCTAAAAACATCTGTTACATTTCCAATCCTGCCGCACACTAGCGGAACTATCAAAACTTTCTCTTCATATCTTTCATTCTAGCCAAAAACATTGTTGTTCACTCTTGGTGCCTCATGGTGATGAGCGAACATCTCCTTCTACATCAGCTTTTTATTGCTAGTCACGTTGATATAAACGCTTAAACGCATAGTCACTATACAGCAATCGAAAAAATATGTATGCCAAACACTGTTTGCAATACTCGTGGGCGGTATTACGGCAGTGGTGCTGTTTTATCGTTGTAATGCGTGTTTAACATTTAACTATATGTACCTTGTATTATAATGTTTATTTATAGTATTATATTTATATATCACTACCCCCGTCGTGTACTTACCAGATTCGAACTCTGCACCTTCACCATAAGAACGGTGACTGTATCCTCAGATCCATATCAGCTGTGAGGAATTCCAGTACACGTATTCAAAGTGTTCAAACCATATTTTATTTCTAATAATGCTGAGCAACAATAATTGCTGAAGCTCTTTACGAACAGGTTCATACTGTTTAGAAAATCAGTGTTACCGAGATTCTTATAATCTAAACATGATGACCATCCAATTTTCGTTGTTATCTGTGCCGCGCTCGGATTCATTTGTTATATTTTTTTTAAACTACATTAATATCAATTTCATTTATAACTGTTGTTATAGATTGCTATATTCATCATTGCTATATTAATGAATTTCCTGTGATTAAAAAAAATCCACTAAGACCGGGAATTGAACACCTGATCCTCTGCTCAGTGGAATTTATATTGTTTATTTGAGAGCAATTTTCGGCAGCACTGTCAATTACGCGAATCTCCGATTATAAATTCCTCAAATAAGCTTCATACTTTCTCAGATTTCGTTTTCAATAGTAAGTACCGCTTTTCTTAATTTTTTTTCAAAATCCTTCGAAATATTTTGAAATCTAAATGCTCTGCTCGATAAAATGGATGGTATTCCTTTCATTTCGTTTGACAACTCAGACTAAACTCAAGAGCTCAAGCTCAAGAACTCCATAAAAATAACTGCATATATGCTGCATACTCTGTGCCTACAACTACACTCAGGAAATTATCCCTACGATCGGACTATGAACCACAAAGCCATAAGAGATCGTATGAAAAGATTGCTGTTGCATTGGTCGATAAAAGCATGCCTCTTGCGTGTATAGTCTCGTGGGATTGTGGCTCGGCTCTGGATGCCGAGGTGCATGGTTCGCTTCCCGATTGCAACTTTTTTTTTCATGTGAAGAAAATATTCATACGATCGTCATATGATTTCGTACCATAAAGGAATCGTATTAAATTTGCAATATTGTCTTTTAGCAAATTTCCATACGATATTCGAATGAAATCTTCTCGATTTGTTCGCTCATTGTACTTATACAACATTTTATACAGCTAAAATCACTAAGCTGTATAGCGGCTAAGGTATTTCTAATATAAAGGCTTTTGAAAAGCTATTACAAAGCCAACAAATAAAACTGACTAAGAGAACACAGAATGATAATTCAAAAGCTTCACCGACTAAATTTCTTAGCTACATAAACAAGCTGTGTAAATGCAAACAAACATTGTTCGCATAAGAGCTTTCTTTTCAAAGTATGCAACCTAAAGCTAAATGTTGTGTTAAAGCTGTGTTACATGACGCATAAGTACTGTATCGATTTTTTAATTCTGCTTATAGCTTATTCAGCTTCACTTGCTTTTATACAATTATAAAACAGCTTATAAGTTCTTAACTTCGGCTTAGGCAACTAAAAATGTTAGTTGGGTCCTACAAAAGATGTTGTAAACTTAAATCAAATTTTTTTTCTACGATCTCTTTACAAAAGTCATAGTAGGACTTTTATGCCTAGAATTTCAACATGGGACAATCTAACTTTATGTTTTTTTGATACAAACTCAGAACAAAGTATATAATTATTTCTTTGTAACCAATAGTATAGTTAAAAAAATATGCATTTATTGAAAAAGCTGCAATTTGACCAAAAGCAACATGGGACAGTTATGCGTAGAACGGCAGCATACACAATAGAAAAAATGTATACATTGCTTATGTGATGTCCATTCTGGAATATTGCAGCATTGTCATATGAAACAGGGTGCATGTTTATAAACATTCGTGAATATTAAATGGTTTTAATTGCACACGATACCGTTTCGCAGCGTTTTGATTCAGCAGCGATTTCATCAAAGTTAAACTTTTATTCACCTTCTCGACAGTTTCGTAATCGAAATTTATTTGCGATAAACCATCATTGCCCAAACTATGCATTATTTGAACCGATAAATCGTATGATTTTTACAAACAAACCCGTGAAACAAAATTAAAGGAGCTCAACTACTCAAGACACTGCATTACAAACATGCAGAATCGTGGCACCAGAAAATAAACTGAATCATATTTCGCGCACGAATCTATATATTCACACAATGTACAATACATTCAAGTTAACACTAGATTGAACCGAATTTTCCCAGCGCAACGAAACAAAATAAATAAGAAAATAAGTTATGTTTTTTTGGTACCCGCTGACGGACGGTGACGGCTTGTGGATGAATTGAAATTAAAATTTTCTGCCTCTAGCTTGCATTATTTTCTGTTGTCTTTTCGGATTTCTACAGGTAATTTTCCTCACTTTAAAACACTGTGTATGATAAGAAGATCAATGCTTTTTTGACCTGATCATTAAGGTTTACTGTTAGATAATGACGTGGTCTGGATTGCTATAGAAAAATCGTTATTGACGACGAAAAAACAACACGCTTACGAACATTAGAGTGTATTTGATTCGGTTTTCTTATGATTGCAGGCAGAAGAAAATCCCTACACCTTACACGTCAATAAACATTGGGCAAGCGTTAATTGACGACCGCAGAAGTCACGCAATGTGGTTCAAATCCCCCTTCCTTTCTTCAACGCTTCTAATGACCTGTATGTGGTCGGCTCGTTACCAAGTCCATTCCGAAATAATTTCGACACCCACATGTTCGTCTTGGAACCTACATGCATGCATAATGAGCGGAGCACGATTTATTTCCCATTTGGCCTTTCCTCTATTTCCCAATACACCAGACGGACGGTAATGGAAAATCGATTCCGTCACATTAATCTTGCACCAGGACACTAATGATCCACACGCTCCTTTGTTACCGAGTTTCGAAATAGCACTTCCCCAAACGAGACAATCGACGAACGTGATCGACCATCCAACTCAACCGAATTAGGACCAAGTGTTTTTGAACTTGAAATTTACGGAACCACTTTCTCTGCCCATCTCTCATCGGGAACGATCATAATTCATCTCTCATGTAACCACCCAGCCAACATATTCCTATCGCCAGTGGTAGCCAAGCGATTCAGATTTCAAATTGCAAAAATAAACAAACCAACCTGCTGCTGCTGCTGCCATTCCTAATGTTTTGATCTTGAAATCGAACATTCCCCTAGCTGCTCCCACTGCTCCACGCTCATTTTCTCGCCCGTCCGATTGCACTTATTTTCGATCTCATTCAGCAGCAACGCCAACCGGAATCTCCATTCCCCTTAAATTAATAATAAATTTATAATTAATCTTGCACTTATTTAACCGCGTGTAGGCATCGCATCGCACTGGTATGAGTTGGATTTATTTTTACGAAAATGCTCTCAAAACTTGTGATCTGCTTTTCCTCGTCCCGATGCGGTGTGTTCTGGCGGCAGCTCTTTGGCACATTGTCCAATGTTTCCGACTTGCATAATTTGAATCGGGCTAGTGGTTGTTGCGGAGTGCGCACATATGTACTCAACATATGCTTCAGATTAAAAAAAAAAGAATAACAGAAGGAAACAGATCGTTGACGCGATTCGTCTTGTTTGAATTGACGAACCGACCTAAAACAACTAACAACGGTAAGATTTGGTGGCCTGTACAGCTCACTCACGTCGAGCTGACCTTGCCTTGAGTGTGAGAAAATCTCGAAATTGTTATAAAATTTAAAATTAAATTCGAATGAAGGAAGCGAGCAGGTTGGACGGGATTTTGTTGCATTGTTGTTATTCTGTCGTTGTTTGTTATTGTCTGATAGTTGGCATGTTTATGGGACATTTTTTCGAAGATTGTACATCTTGCTGGTTCCATCGTAGAACGTATTATGATATGCTTGTGGTGATAATTTGATCGTTCGGTGTGTGGCAAACGTAAGAATCAATTTGAAAATTATAGGCGCCAATAACGGCAAAACCAAAGCATCATCGTCCTGTGGTTGCTCCGGTAATATTTGCTGCAAAGTTTGGCCAAGTTGATTCCACTAAATCGTTCTTCACTGACGGATCTTTGATAGAGGAGTCAGTAGGCTTTGGTATTTTAAATGAAATTTATAGCACCAATCGTAGACTTCATGCTCCTTGTTCCGTATATGTCGCTGAATTAGCGGCAATACACTTTACGCTAGAAAATTTTGCCTCACTAACACCAGATCAGTATTACATTTTCACGGATAGTCTCAGTTCTATAGAGGCTATTCGCTATTGCTTGAGGCCGCTAAAGCACTACTCGTATTTTCTAATGAAAATACAGGAGCTTTATCTTCGCGTTACTTTATCATCACCTTTGTATGGGTCCCTTCTCATTGTTCGATTCTGGGCAATGAGAGAGCGGACTGGCTTGCAAAGGTGGGCGCTATGGAAGGCGATATTTACCATCGACAAATCGCCTTCAATGATTTTTTTTTCTATTTTTCGTCAACAGTCTCTCGTCAGCTGGCAATATAAATGAAGTAAGGGAGATTTGGGGCGATGGCAACATTCTATCATGATGTGATGTCTCGCCTCATAACCAACGTTTATTCTTTGAACGCTCATTTATACCGAGTTGGACTGAGTGACCGCCATCTCTGTGAATGTGGACAAGGTTATCAGGACGCAGATCACATTATTTGGTCATGTGCTGAGCATCGTGGAGTCAGTTCTGAGCTTTATGATTCCCTTCGGGCTCGAGGTAGACAACCCAATGTACCAGTTCGAGATATTTTGGCTCTACGTGACCTGTAGTTTATAAAATTTTTTTATGTGTTTTTGACTAACATTTGCCTAAGATTCTAGTTAGTTTAACCTGTATGTTTACTTTAAGTTTTTTATCTGTGTTGCGTGTTTTTTTTCTTTCTCAAAAATGTTCAAGGCCGCGAGTAACCGGTTGTATCCCCTTAACGTTAGTTTTATGATAACTAAATAATGTATATAAATACGAAAACTTGGCTCTGTAAAGTTAATTCGATTGAGCCTCTACAAATAAATGATCTTAAAAAAACAACAGAACAATAAAACCACATTTTTTCATTAAATAATTGCCTAATAGGGTATTATAGGGGTATGTGGATATTAACATTGTTCAATAGTAAATATAATAATATACCGGCAGTTATTTTTTTTTTAATTCTGACAAGTGTAGCTATTGAAAAAACTATTTCAAAATATTATGAAAAAAATTGAATGCAAGACACGCAAAAATTGATTGCAAGTGAATTACCACAGAAAGAGAGTTCCCCTTTACAATGGAAGAGGTAGTTTACTTGAGTGAGTTTGCATTTTCAAGGAATTTGTGGAAGAAGCCATTGTTTACTGTTTTTGTCACTGTCAAGTCGAGCAAGATGGTCATTACAGAAGCCGACTAAATCTGATCGAGTCGGTAACCGAACTCGACTGGTAATTGTAGTGTTGAAATTTTTGAAAATGTCATTGAAATATTACAGCATGCATAGTTCAGGATTCTCATCAATTTAGCTGTAATTTTTGACAGTCCATGAAAAGTATTTTTCACTCTTGTTCTATGAATTACACTAATGTTTTTGCAATGCTGTTGCTATTTGAAGTATTTTTCTAAGCATTTAACATTCTAAGAATGCTGTATGGATATGCAGTGACCAACCTCACTTCAACAATTTTATCTCGAAGTTCTCTGACTTTCTGATAAAGCATTCAAACTTTTTAACCTTAAAAGGAAAAATTTTCAGAACCGAACATTTTTTTTATCTTTGAGGATTCTTTAACCTTCTCGAAACCTTCTTTGATATATTGATGAACTTCTTGATTTTTTTTTACACTTCTCTGAAAAACTTCAGGGAAGTTTTCGTACCGATCGAATTTCTCAAAAGAGGTGAGATGTTAACCAAGAAATTGTAATTTTTGTTTGTGCCCTAGCTCATAGTAAGATGTTTAATATGGTGTTTACCATATTTTAATATGGTATCGTGAGCAATGAATATCATTATGGTCATGTGAATGATTTTTCTATTGAGTGCTTCATCGGTTCATCTTTTGAGGGAAGCTCTCTCCTGATCTTCTGGAAAGGTCTTTGCTAAGGTTCTGGAAAGTTTTCTCATAAACTTCTAGGCAGTCACTTCTGATTTTCTTGAAAATTTACATGTTAAACATCTAATAAGCCCCATCCTAAACCTTGTCCAAAACTTTGGGAAAGTTCTAATTTTTTGGAAAATCTTCTTAAATTTGTTGGAAATTTCTTCCAAAACTTTTGAAAAGTGCTCTTCTGAACTTCAGGGAAGTTTATTTGTGTACTTTGGGGATGATTGCTCCTGAATTTAAGAGAAGTTTTTTTTTCCATCTCTGGTAAGTTTTTTCTTCACATTCTTGGAATTTTTTTGCTGAGCTTATTCTTTTAAAACTACTGATGATTCCCATTTGAACACCGAGGAAAATTGTACTGAAACTTCGAGAAAGTCCAGTCAAGAATCTCTTTATTAAAATACCTTTAAATTCGTTGGAAATTTCATTCGGAATTTCTGAGAAGTCCGCGTCTGAATTTTAAGAAGTTTTTTCTAAACATCTGGAAGTTTGTTCCTGAACTTCTAAGAAATTCGTACTCAAACTTCTACAAGGTCTGTTCAATGCTTCAGGAAAGTGACTTTCTGTTGATTGTAGAGATTTCTTCCTGAACATTTAGAAATCCTGATTCTGAAATTCTGGAATTTTCTCTTCTAAACTTCGGTAAAGCTCTCTAGTACTTCTGAGAAGTTCCAACTAAACTTCTCAATCTCTCCTGACTTCTAAAACGTATCGCCATGAGCTTCTTGGAGTTTGTTCCTGAGTTTTTGATAAATTATTGATAGTGCCCTCAGTTTAGTGTTTCTTCCTGAAGATCGGGGACGCTTTTTCCTAAACTTCTGGGGAGCTCCGTCTTTAATTCCTGGGAAGAACTCCAGATTTTCTGGATAGTTTCTAACTTCTAAGCCTCTTCCCTAAACTTCTTCCAGAAGCTCCGAGAAGTCCTCCTGATTTTTGAGGAAATTCTCTCCTGAACTTCTGGGAAGTATTAACTTGAACTTCGGAGATGTTTGGTCCTGATTTTTTTGGAATATTTCAGCTTGAACACTACTAAGAAGAAGTTTCTGACTTACCTTCGGGCAAGTTTTTTTTTTTTCGAAGAAGCCTCTTCCTGAACTTCTATAAAGTATCTTCCTGAAACTCTGGGAAGTTTGCTTATGAACTTTCAAGAATGTGCCCTAAATTTTGGCTAGTTTATTTTTATACTTCTAGGAATCAAGGACTAATTTTAAACCACTTAACTCGAGGGAAAATTACACTACAACACTAGAGTAAATGTACTAAAATGATGCATTTAGAAGTACTTTAGAAAAAACAATCAGAGTTCTCAGAATAATTTGAAAAGCTCATCACTTTTACCAATGTTAGGATCACAATCGTAATAGTTACGAGAAGATATAACTTACTTTTAGTTATTCTGACTCAATGCGCATTGATGGTCCTCATGAATCGAGTCTTGGTTAATTTTCTACCACTTCTGCTTAACATTAGCTTTGCTGTCCACCTTAATTTTAATCAGTTCAATGAGCCAGTCGACCTTACGGTAATTTGTTTTGTTCTCAATAGGATGAGACATTTTTTGCTCGAAGTAAATTGTTTTTCTGTTGATTCACCTACAAAAAAAGGGTTTATTGTTTGTCTTACCTTCCTCAGCCAGTAACCACTAACCTATGAAGAACGCGAATCAAAACAAATTTTTACTCGACAAAATTTGACAGATCAGGTACAAGTTTTCGAGCGGTCGATTGAGTCGAACAAGTCGACAAAACTTCGTCAATGACGACAACTGTAATAGCAAAATAGAGCTGTCGAGCAAAGTGACGGACTTCTATAATTGGCCCCTATATTATCATCTACATACTATAAATTATGATTCCATCCGGCCAGCCGTTTCAACTCAGTTTTGAGTCGTTTTTGACTCACTTTCGTCATAAGTGGAGTCACTCAAATTTGAGTAAATGTTACTGGCATTGACAACTCGACAAATCAAAAACATCGATTCAAATCATATGGATGTTTTTGATTTGTCGACTTGTCAGTCCCAGTTACGTTTACTCAAATTTAGGTGACTCCACTTATGACGAAAGTGAGTCAAAAACGACTCATATTTGAGTTCAAATAGCTGGCCGTGTAGGTCTCTCAGAAGTCTCTCTGGGAAGTACCCGAATTCTGTCCGACTTGTTGAGGGTCCGCCATTCCGACATTGTAGCCCGGCAGGAGGTTGGCTGGAAAGGATCGACGGTACATACGTATAGGGCTGGTTATACCATCTACCAGAGCTGTGGCAATACAAACGAGCTGGGACCAGCACTTATCGTGGTGGGAGAAATGCAAAAGCTGCGTTATTGCGTGGTGGCCAATCGACAACAGAATGTGCGAATTGAGAATCAAAAGCCGTTTCATAAATTTCAGCATTATCAACGAGCACAGTCCTCACTAACCTAATATCTAGCATTATAAGAAAGGGGGAGGGGCTGGGCGTTGCGCGTGTTCTGGAACATGTTGAACCGTTAAGGCCCACTCGAGTGCGGGAGAAAAAGATTGAGGTTACCTGCCAAACGATTCGGCTTCAATGTCGATTTCTCCGGAGGGTACTCACACACTTGGGTCTGCTTCTCCGAACGCTACGGCAGCTTCTCCCGACGGTTCTGCGTCGGCTTCTCCGCACAGTTCTAACAGTTTCCAGCAGAGAAGGCCTTTCAAATGGAAGGGAGGGGTTCCTGACGGTGCACATGGCTTCCGATGCGTGTGGGTCACTGGCCCGGTCGTACACGGTTGGCGGGTTTCGTATCCTTCTCTTACCGACGTTCTAAGCGCTCACTGACAAGGAGGTAACACTTCGGATATTAAGTGACAGCAAACGGGGACGTGCCCGCCGAACCTCATTATTTTAGCAACATTTTCCGGTAACCAGCGCCCGGCTCGCCCATCAGTCCCCGACAATCTCTAACATAAGCTCCGGTAGACTCGAATGCGGTGCTTTACTTTTCTCCTACGGACACTCCGGTGGAGAAAAATTCGGTGCTGTTTGGCTTTACTTCCACTAAATTTTCTTTGCTATCGCGCTCCGCCTTTCGACTTCTTCTCTTCTGCTTTCCTGTCAGTGCAACTATTTGTTTCACACATATCTATGCCACTTTCGAAGATGTGGCTTTTTTACGCAAAGATTGACACTTTGTTGAGCCTTTCCGGTGGAGTGACTATATAAGAAAACTACCGCAATGTTTCACGCAAGCATTGACATCTGCTTAGGCTTTCTCCATAGGAGTGAAGAGCTAATAAGCTAACGTAAAACTCACCACAGAAGAAAAGGTATTCATCAAAATGGTGGGCGCCTAGGGAGGGAAATGATCATTTGGCAGCTTTTGTTTTGTTTTTCAATAGTTACAGGCTTCAAAAACAAAGGTCCGATTGAAAAGTATACTCTCCATATTTAAAGGTATCTGATAAGGGAACGTCCATTAATTACGTCACGCAAAAAGTACTTTTTATAACCCCCCTCCCCTTGTCACGTTTTTTGTATGGACCTTCACATTTTTTTTGTATGGATCGTCACGTTTTCCCACGCTACCACGTGACATAATTAATGAACCTTCCCTAAGCCAGTAAATTCACAACCACAAGAAAGGTTTATTGTCAAAATGTTGAACTTCAACGGAACTCTTTTTGAAAATATTTATATTATTTACAGGGTGTATCACAATAGGTGTCACTAAAACAAAATGGAATTACAGCAAAACAAATCAACCAAATCATAGCATTTATTTTTCATTTGAAGAATACATGTGTAAATTTTATACCAAACGGGAAGAACCCTCAGTGAATTAATTATAACACTTACACATACACGCCTTACCCATAGAACTATATATGGAAATAAATGATTTTTAGTCTCGTAAAAGCATCTCGTGTGACTTGATGTGGTATCGTTAGATCCGAAGCCTGTGAAGGAGTTTTTATCTTTTATTACACACTGTAGACAGGATAAAAACCCCGGGTAATACCGTACTAGATAGTGGATAACTAGTCGGTGGTGATAATCGCGTTAAACTATTCCGTGTGGGAATTTTGCGGTGGAGATACAAAATCTAAGCGTGTGGTACGGGATCGAGACCGATTTGAATAAACCCCAAGGCTACATGGTCAATCGCCGGTTATAGCCAGTGGAAGTTAGCTAAAACTAAGCAGTAGCTATCGTAGATACAGTGAACTAGTGAAATCGCCAAAAACTTCTGTACATGATGAAAATACGAGGTAGCCAATCATCTGAAAACCGCGTGGTAAAATCGCCTCCTAAACGTGGATTGGATATAGTCAATGCCGTGAATAGGTGGTGATATGGTTATTGTGCGCCTAGAACAAAAGACAGAAAGCACAAGTTGTGTCGAGTTCAGTGACTGAGCGAGATTCGCGTCGTAGTTCGTACCCACCGTCGGGGGCCGAAACTGGGACGTCTGGTCGCCGTTTTGGAGATCTCACATCTGATTGCGGGTTATGAGTGATAGTGAATGCAAGCTCGCGTTCGGAGAAGCTCTACATAGGTCGTCAGAGTATCGAGCGTGGTGAGAATAGTAGCTCGGGAGTGTCCAATCAATTCAAGATCGAATTACCCCCGAACGTTACCGATCGTAAAAGGGCAGATAAGCGGGCCACGAGCTTGAAGATGGAAAACCAATACATTGCACAAATCGAAGCACTTAAACAAGAGCTGGCTCAGGCAAGGGAAGCTGCACGGCATGGGTCGCAAGTAGTAGCCAATGGTGTAAATAGTGTAACCCCAATACGAGTCCCAGATTTTCGTGAACTGAAGGAGTATGTGTCAACGTTTGACCCGAAAATACCTTCGTGTTTGTCGGCCGATACCTGGGTAAAATATATTGATGACACTGGAGATATGTATGAGTGGTCGCAGGCGGTGCGACTACAATGTGCAAGAGTGAATGTTGGGGGTTGTGCAAAGTTGTGGTTGGAAGGTTGCCTGAATTCCATGCGAGATTGGGCATCTTTTAAAGCAGAAATAGTAAAGGGCTTCCCATCCAAGAAAAATCCCATATACTACCACAACTTGCTATCGTCACGGAAGTGGAAGTTAGGAGAAACTGTGGAGGAGTACGTTTATGAGATGCTGGCCTTTGGGAGAAAAGGTGGATTCGATGAAGAGACCACAGTAACGTATATCACTAGTGGTCTTCGTCAGTACGTGAAACGATCCGGGATGACCATAGGGAAGGTGTCCACAGTGGAGCAGTTGCTTGAAGAGCTACGGTGGATCGATAGGGTCGATGCTGCTGTAGCAATCCCCAGACCAGAGACGAGCACATCCGCGTATAGCGCACAACGAAAAAGTGAACCAACTGGAGATGTTTGTTTTCAATGCCATCAAGCTGGACATATTGCTCGACGTTGCCCCAAAGTGATGTGTCATCTGTGCAAAAGGGAGGGCCATATGAAGAAAGACTGTCCTACGGCTGGTGTCAAACGGGAGGCGAAAGGCCAAACCTCCAGGCCGATAAGGGTGGTGGATCAGAAAAGTGCTTTTGTGAAGAACGTGCTGGTGGATGGATTGCTTAGTTGATACGGGTGGTAAAGTCTCCACTATACAAGAAAAGTTCGCGAAAAACGTTGGTGACATCAAACCTAGTCAGAAAGTACTTCGAGGATTCGGGAAAAAGGAAATCAACGTGACATCAAAAGTATGCGCTGACATGCAGGTCGATGGGGTGACTTTACCGGTAGAGCTACAGGTGGTGCCGACCTGGGTTCAAGATACTCCGGTGATTCTGGGTGAAGATATAATCGATCGTGATGGATTAGTGATGGTGAAACGTAAGGGTGATGTTAGGTTCGAATAGGAGGCAGCTCCAAAACCGCAAGAATCATCCGGTGAACATTCTCGGGCACGTGATGGTAGTAACGAGTCATCGGTTGTTCGTATGTATACGATCGACGTAGAATCCAAAGTGGACACTATAAAAGAAAATCAGATCAACAGCGATGGTCCGAGTGAATACAATAAGCGATTGTGTCAGATCATGGAAAACTTCAGAGACTGCTTTGCGATACGTATGAGCGAAATGGGTTGTGCTACATCGACCGAAATGAAGATCAGCTTGATGTGTGATGTGCCAGTGTATGTAAAACCTCGGAAACTGGAATACGTTCGAGAAAGTTTTTTGAGTGAGTTGGTCCATGAACTATTAGAAGCCGGGATAATAGCTGAAACTGAGTCACCATACAACAGCCAAGTGGTGTTGGTTCCGAAGAAAAACAATGAATTTCTGTTGGCTGTCGACTATCGGCTGCTAAACGCACGAACAGTTAAGGACAAATTCCCGATGCCTGATATAGAATCGTGCCTTCAGAAATATGCTGGCGCGAAACTGTTTATCACGGTCGATCTTTACAGTGGGTATTACCAAATTCCACAAGAACCAGCTTAGCTTAGCTTAGCTTGACTGACTGCACGTATCGATGGTTGCTACTCCGTGATTGATCAGAATCAGTGAAGTTGCACAATGAATCAATTGAATGGGGCTGGGAGTAACCGACCATTCTCATTGTACACGTTTCAGTGATTCAATTTCTTTAATAATCAATAACGGCGCCGGCCACGTCCTTGCAATCAGGTGGGAATAGGGAAGAAAAGTTAGTGTGACCTTTGCTGTTTAGGGACCGTGTTTACCTCTGCATCCCCACAAAGGTCACAGGAGGGTTTTCTATGTTACTAGGGTAGGGCTCGATGGATCAGGATTCACCTTGATAAGTGATATGATCATAATAAGATTAAATTATATTTAATATAGGTTCATAATAAAGTGATATAAGGACAAAATGGATAACAATTACCTGCTTCGCTCCGAGTTTTGAGAGCACTTACCACCTCTCAATTGTCTAAAAATCCTTTGCGGGGTCTGGTCTGGTTAGTGTTCCGCTTCCACCAAGGTATCCGGCCTCGTTAAAGTTCACCTTGCTGGAAGCAGCGAATCTCGAACTCACAGCATGAGCTTCTTCACACGTTGTCGACCAAAGAGAGTGTGGGTGGGGGGAGGGTTTCGCTTCCAATGTCCTAAAGTCACTAAGCTCCCACTGTCCTCGGAATAACGAGAACGTCAAACGCGTGCCTGCTCTTCTTTAGCTTCTCCGTCGCCGGAACGTGTTCAATTGACCCCGCGATGAAATATTTAAATTCTAAATTAAACTTTGCCGGAAAACCGAGCGCGCCTTGTGGAAGGGTACCGGCAACTACAACAACATAATTCGAAGAGTGCGGAACAAGCGAAAATACAGACAGTCGTTAGCTAATCATAGTGTTCAGGTTTTCTAGCGCTGTTTTTTTCCTTCCGGTAGAGTTGAATTCGCTCAGTGACAACTGAAATTTTCGGCTGCAAAACCTCACTCACTACCGACTAGTCGACTTAACTTCACAAAACACATTAACAACAAATTTTTAACTGTTAAAAATCAATATAAAACTATTTTCAATACGACGAAAAAATGCAGCTGAAAAATCAACACGTCAGATTTCTAGCGCGGTTTACTTCGATCTCTATTACCAAATTCCACAAGAACCAGCGAGTCAAAACTACACTGCTTTCTCGACTGTGGATGGACATTACCGTTTTCTACGCATGCCTTTCGGTTTATCAAATGGTTGTGCAGTGTTCCAAAGGGCGATGAATAAGATCGTGGAGAAAATGAAGAAGCAGAAAATCGTCGTGATTGCGTACATCGACGATTTGATTTTGCCAGGAAACAGTGAAGAAGAATTGTTGACAAAATTTGAGCAACTGCTGGTAGCATTGCGAGAAGACGGCTTCACCATTAATGTAAAAAAAAAGTCAGTTCTTTAAGCGCCAAGTTGAGTTCTTAGGCTTTTAAGTGAGTGCAGAAGGTGTGCGGCCAGGAGAAAAGAAAATTAAAGCCGTTTCTGAATTTGCAGTTCCCAAGACAGTGCACACGGTTCAGCAGTTTTTGGGGCTGTCAGGTTTCTTCAGGAGATTCGTTCAAAATTACAGCATAATAGCGGAGCCTCTGTTCCGCTTGTTACGCAAGGAAGCCGAGTTTGTGTGGACAGGTGATCAACAGCGAGCGTTCGAGAGAATAAAGCAACTGTTAGTGACCAGGCCCATCCTCGTGTTGTACGACCAGAATGCGGAAGTGGAGTTGCATACAGATGATTCGAGTGCTGGGGTAGCAGGAATTTTATTGCAAAAGGTGCACGCGGGTTGGAAGCCAGTAAGCTACTTTAGTAAGAAGAATTCAAAGACTGAAGCTGTTTATCATAGTTATGAGCTCGAAATGCTAGCTGTGATAGCGAGCGTTGAACGATTCCGACAATATCTAATGGGACGGTTCTTCGTGATTAAAACGGATTGTTCCACCATTCGTGATGCGTACTCGAAGAAGGAGCTGAACAAGAGAGTAGCGCGATACTTTTTAAAGTTACTGGAGTATGATTCTCGGATCGAGCATCGAGCAGGGCGGAAAATGCTACATGTCGACGCCCTAAGCAGGTCACCGGCTGAAGAACCGCAGGAGATAGAAACCGTGGCTGAGTGTATTATGGTGATAGAGTTGTCGAACACAGATTTTCTCGTAACCATGCAGCGGCAAGACAATCGAGTGGTGGAAGTAATCGATAAGCTGGCACGTGATCCTAGGTGTGATGAAGATCGCCAGATACAACAGAATTACGTTTTGGTGAACAATAGGTTGTATCGAAGAGTTGGTGAGAAAAAGTGCTGGGTAGTCCCGAACAATGTACGTTGGCGTATAGTGCGAAGCTATCACGATGAGAAAGGGCATTTTGGTGAACAAAAAGTATTTTCGATGATGCAAGAGTTGTTTTGGTTCCCGAAGATGCGGAAATACGTTCGTGCTTATATCGCGGCCTGCCCAAAGTGCGCGTTCTTTAAATCGAAGCAAGGCCGGCCTGAAGGATTCCTAAACCCGATACCAAAGACACCTGTACCGTTCCACACTGTGCATCTGGATCACTTAGGACCATTTCCCAGATCAGCAAAAGGAAATGAACACATTTTGGTAGTTATTTGTGGATTTACAAAGTGTTTGTTCATGAGGGCGGTGAAGTCTACAAATGCACAACCCGTAGTATTGATGCTAGAAGAAATGTCGTGTGTATTTGGATTACCTTCGCGTATCGTCACGAATCGAGGAACTGCGTTCACGTCGAATGCGGTAAGGAAGTTCTGTGAAGATTATGGAATAGATCATGTGTTGGCAGCGGTTGGAACACCGAGAGGAAACGGGCAAGTGGAGCGCAGTAATCGTACCATTCTTACTGCTATTCGAACTATGGTGGATGAAACAGACCGGAAATTGGACGAGAAGGTGAGAGTAGTACAAAGTGCGATCAATACGGCACCGAACACAACGACAGGAGTGTCACCAACGTCGTTGGTGCTGTCATACAGGCCAAAAGATGTGGTGCAGAATGAAATTATTTCGGTGATCACCGCGGATAGCGAAAATATTCAGGTACCGACGAGGGTGTTGCGTGAACAAGTCCAGTATGCCACGCAGGTGAATCAAGCGTGGCAGAAGAAGTACTTCGATGATCATCGACGTGAAGCGAAGCAATAGCAGGTAAATGATTTAGTCTTGGTTGCGAAGGATCAGTACGTTCCGGGCGGAAGTCGTAAGCTGGAGCCAAGATTCAAAGGGCCGTTCATCGTAACGAAAGTATGTGCTAATGATCGTTACCGGATTGAGACTGTTCCAGGTTTCGAGGCACCGAGAAAATTTACAACGGTTTATTCGGCGGACCGGATGAAGCGTTGGTGTCAGGTAGCGGATCTAGAAGACGCCATTCAAAGCAGTGACGAAGAAGACAATGTTGAAGTATAATTGTATTATTTCTTTTGTGAATTAACTAGACACGATGAGGACATCGGTGAAATCTAGGTGTCCGGATGTAAAGTTTATACCAAACGGGAAGAACCCTCAGTGAATTAATTATAACACTTACACATACACGCCTTACCCATAGAACTATATATGGAAATAAATGATTTTTAGTCTCGTAAAAGCATCTCGTGTGACTTGATGTGGTATCGTTAGATCCGAAGCCGGTGAAGGAGTTTTTATCTTTTATTACACATGTTATAGAAATAAACCATATTAATTCAATTCGAATCTGTCGCTCTTTTCCTTGATAAGTTTGCGCAAACGCTTTGAAAACCAATCGCAGCTGGCACGTACGGTTTCCTGCGGAATTTGGTCTCAAATATCAACCAAACGTTTCTTGAATCGATTTAAAGTAAGTCCTTCCGTAGGGCCTCTATGTTGAAGCATATAACCCCAAACAAAGCAGTCAAGTGGGTTGAGATCCGGTGAAGATGCAGATCGGGCAAATTTTCCGCGCACCGCGCTTGTATTTTCTTTGCCTTGTGAGCTGGAGCTGAGTCCTTTTGGGAACAGTATGGTGTATACCCATACAGCGTTGAAGCAAGAGGAAGCAGATGGTTCTTCAAAACCTGCTCGATGTAATATTCAGTGTTGATTTTTACGCTACGTTTTATGAAAAGAAGGGGAAGTTTTCCTTTTCGTAAAACGGCGCCCCATACCATGATTTTCGATACATTCTGATAGAGTTCTTCAGCTTGAATATTGCCAAGACTTTTACACACGATCATTTTGTTGATTATGAAAGTCCTGAAGGCGGAAGAGCTTTTCATCCGAAAATAAAATCTTGCAGTCACCAAAAGATCTTTGGACCCTGGCCTGCTTTTGACGGTCCGTCCACCCGTGAGCCCGCTGTTTCTTGTACGACTTGCATTCCAGATTATGTCTTAAGAGCTTGTTCATAGATGCAGGGGAAATTTGAAATTTGACATTCGTATATTTCAAATTTACGGCCAGATACGGCTGGATTACGTCTTATTCACTACCTCACACATTTGATGTTTTTTTTCGTTCTGGCAGTTTATCTGGCACCTCCTTTGTGTTGAATATGATCATTTCCAGTTTCCTTGAACCGTTTCAAGGTACAAGAAACAAAACGCTTACTCACTCCGAACTGATGAAGGCTGTTGAATATTTGACACGGGACACGGTCTAAGCTTTTGCAAATGTAATTTTACGACTTGCTCCCGTATGGCTGATAAATACAGACAAACGGAATCGCTTATACCTGGTACAGACATACAACGTACAGCGTTGTACTCCTTTAGTCTAGTACGTGTTTTTCTGTAATGGATTAAAGTATTTGACAGTTCGTACAACGCTGTACGTTGTATGTCTGTCCCAGGTATTACTTATCTTCAGTGATAAACTGTCAAAATAATACACTCAAAACGGGTATAATCAATTCCGCTGTCAAAATCAGGGTTAAAATTACTCAGCTGAAATAAACTAAGAATGAAAAAAGGTAACACTTATTGTGAGACACACTGTAAATTTCTTTTGGATGATTTTGTCGTTGATAAACTATTCTTTTCAAAACATTGTAAACGACAATTTTACGCAAGGGGTAGCATAAATATAATTAGAATCGATTGAGTTGTTCAAACTGCAAGCCAGCAACATCTGCCGTTGACCGCAGATGCCAGCAGAGCCCAAACATTGTTTAATTGCCATGGTAAGTTAAAGAGAACCAGGAAAGTAAATCCTCCTATAAATAGTTCTATGAAAATTGCTCTTGCAGCCGCCTTATTTACAGAAGAGAAAGTTGACAAAACAGACTTAATCATCAAATTATGTAATATTTTTCTGAAAAAATATGTCCGCTGAAATTGAATGCGGTTGCAGCATAAATTGTTTTAAGGGATAGTGCGATTGCTCATAACCGTAGGTACTTTCTCTAGAAACTTCCATAATATGAAGAAAAGCCAACAACTCAATAGAACGTGCAGAAGACATGTATATTATTTATTCATATCGAACTCGCTGAATGAATAATTCAACGGCATTATACCATCAACATGAGATGTAGTGCTCTTATGCAAACATCAAGGGACAGCATAATTAAGTTGCACTTCAGAAAACAAATCCTCAGGACATAACTCTTGTCTACATTTTTTTCCGGGCACAGAGTTATGAAGAGTAACATCTTTCTTTTTTAGCAATTTCGTACTAGGATGTAGAAAGGGTACACTAAATAAACACAAGCAGATACATTCTTTCGCTCTAACTTTTTTTCCATCAGAGAAACTCTGAAAAATTATGTTTTCGGTGAATATTAAAGGATCAATATATCCGAACTGGTTCGTTATTTGAAACAGGCCGCAACGAGACTGTGGAGAATCCAACTGGGAGAGAAATCGGTAGAACATCCGCATTAGCAACAAGCCGCCACCATCGCCAAAGGGCCAAAATGTTTGACATCAAATCGTCGGTAAGAGGAAACAGCATCAGTGAGTTTAGTACGCGTCTTAAATTGCATTCCCTTTTATTTTAATTTTGTTATCCAACAAATCCGAACGCCTTTGGAAGAAGTATTCCGCTCGCAGGCCTGGCTACCGAAAGGCTGACAGGAAAGCCGGTTTATTCCGGATTTCTGCTGATGAAAATAGTTTGAGAAACATGCATCTATGTTTTTTTCATCCCAGTAGCCTTGTGGCTGTTGACAACTGTGTCGATTACTCCGCACACCTCCTACACACCTACACACATCCAGCTAGCAATGCAAAACAACATCCCCATTCCCGATCCAAACTTACCAAATCCCGATGCAGATCCTTGCTAATGTGCGGCGTGAGTTTCATCAGTCCGATAAAGATGAAGAACAGCCCCAGCAGGATCGAGAGGCTTTTGAGCACTATCGAACCCATCCGCTGGGTGTTTGCGGCACTGGAGGAGGCCATGGTCGGCTGCTGTGCGCTGGTGGTCGTCATGGCTGCCCTTCGGCTGATGATCGCAGAGGAATCCGATTTTATTTTATTTTTCGTCTCGTGTCAAGCGGCGAGAGCGTGAAAACTCAGTGTCACTAACTCGCCACGGGAAATCACTTTCTGTTTTACACTCTTTTGCTTCGATTTTGCTGCCTGTATGTGCTAGGTATTTGAATATTTCGTATTTTTAACCTAAGAATCACAGAGAAATTTCGAATCCGGTTATTTTTCTTCTCGAACAACTTTTGCTGCACTTGCTCAGCTTTCTTCTCGTGTCACGCGTGATCCCAACATTGATACACCGATTGCCGTTCCTTGGTTTTCATCCTTTTTTTCCACACATGGGATTAGCGGGAGTTTCCTGGCGGATCGATTTTTTCCCTCTCGTTATTTATTTTTAATTTTCCACCCGCCCGATGCACTGTTTCACGGTTACTTCACCTTGCTAACACTTGCACTAATTTGATGGGTAAATGATCTGCTTTTAAATTTAGACACTAAGCACCCGAAAGCAACCACCGTATTTCGAAAGGGAATTTGTATTCCTTTGCTCACTGTTTTCGAGGGAAAATCGATTTTCCTAAGCACTAATAATTCAAGAAACCTTTTTCACCTCCATGTGTGATACACAAGGTTCGGTTCATCGAATCAAGGAGAGTTGAATATATCCTGTCTGGATGGCGGCTGCAGCTTTGGGGGTTGTTGGGACACTGTTCGATAAGGGGAAAAAAAGTTTGTATCGAATGCTTTTTTACAGCTTACCGAGTAAGGGGTTGTTCACAAACACACACAAACAGAACTATTTATAATAGGGGTAGGCAGTGGTATTGAATTTTCTCTGCGATTGTCAGTTCAAAGATCTTATATGATGGCTCGTGGTCGTGTTTCTCGTTCTGATCTCTACATCACACTGCCTGGCACCGTTGGCAAAGTGGCGATTTTTCCGTCTGGCAAACCATCAACCAACACCAACGAGCTAGATGGGAGGTGGATTTTCCTCCCGCTTTTGCGCTCGCGCTCTCACGAGAAAGAGAAATCTTGCGATGAGAGAGAGAGAGAGAGTGTGTCGTCTGTGTAGGTGCGTTACCGCCTGTCGCTGTCAGTCGACGGTTTCGTTGACGGTGTGATGCGATGCGGCTCCTTTTCCGGTTGATCGATTGGAGACAATGTCCTGTATAACGGAACCCACAAAGCTGCCTCAGCGTCAGCGTTGACAATGCAGTTCATCCGTCAAATGACAGAAGTAACGCAATCGAAGTTGCGTTGTTTTTGAATAAAGCGACGCTGACGCCACAGCTTACGGTTTACCATTCGCTCTTGGACGCTTTCTGATGGTGCTCTTGCTGTGCGATGATTGTGCGATGTTGAGCATAGCGAAGGGCATCTAAAGAGAGTGAAACGTGGTGTGAAGTTCAATTGCAACGGTTGAATGGATTAATATGAAACAAAATTCACTTTTAGAAACAGAAAAATTATGATTGAAAATCAGTCAATTTCAACAATGTTCAGTCAATTTCAAAACAAATTTTCACCTTCACCTACTTATTTACAGTCCTCTTTGATTGAAAAACTATATATCTAAGTTTTAATGATAGACGTAAAATTCATTTTTAAATGATTCATCCTTAACTTTAGTGTTTTGATTCCACCAGCCTCCGCAGAGCTTAACAACTGTGATATCGACATGGAGTTTTCATAAGGGCCAATGTCACAAACGTAAACAATGGCTTCTTTTGCGAATTTCTTGAAAATGCTAACTCGCTCAAGTAAACTACCACTTCTATTAAAAAAGGAAACTCCTGTTCTGTACAATCATCGTCATAATTCACTATGATTAAGTTAGCATTCTCGAGAAATTTGCGGAAAAACTCATTGTTTACGTTTGCGACATTGGCCCTTATGAAAACTTTTTGTCGATATATTCTATCTCTATTAATCTTTTTAACGAGACTAAAACACCATAGAATTTCATGCAAAAAAAAATATCAAGATACATGCACAGAAACCGCAATAGCAATGTCTGCTTATAGTAAAACATCGAGTCAAGCATCCAAAAATATCCTTGACGAGTCCAAATTTGGTTTCACTACGGTATGAGTCTAGTGAGCCAAGAGAGAACTAAATACTGTCTGTGTTTTAGATGTGATTCAGAGCGATATGTTTAGATTAGGTTCAGATGTACACTCCCGTTCCATTCTACTCAGTGACTGAGTAAAATTGTGTTCCTTTTTCTTTTTCTCACACAGAAATGTTACTCAATTTTCGTAAAATTTGGATCTCCTCAAAAATTGAGTTGTTCCACTTTTTACGAAAGTTGAGTAACATTTTCATGCGAGAAAAAGAGAAAGGAATACAATTTCACTCATCCACTGCGAGAGTGTAGTACTTTTAATTTGGCGGTTAAATTTGTCTGCGGATGATCCCATTTGTATTTTTTTTCTCGTTCAAATTTTGTTTTCTAATACATCAATCTCTTTCCTGAACATTGGAATGTGAGTAATTTTGTTTTTGCAAAAGTACAGATTTTAATTTTTTGTATTTAGCAACACGAAGTCATTGACTTTAAGGTACGTTTTCTTATATTTTTCTTAAATTGGAGCTTCGCACATGTTCAGGTAATAATTTTTTGGACCCTAGATGGTTTGAGCTGTTTAGTGGAATGCCTATAACTAGAAATGAGAAGAAAAATAAGTATTTTCCATTTAATCCAACTACCTTTGCTTATCTTGACAGATACGCGTATTTCGTCTACAATGTGTAGACTTCTTCAGTGTCTCGTACTAATAACTCGACTACAGTCGAGACCACTTTCGAGAGTTATAACCATAGAGAACGGACATCCAAGCTTGTAACCGTTTGGTTAAAAAATCCAAAGATGTTATATTGTGCATGTTGTTTTTGAAGCTGTATTGTTTTCAGTGTTCGTGTTGGGTTTGTAGGATTAGTATGACGTTTTATTTGAACATTTCAAATGTAAAAACCAAAATGTATACACGGACAGAAATGATGCATGATTGATATAACTTTTGCCATAGTTATCCCAAGGTTCGAAGATATTCTTGACATAGTTAATTTAAATGGTTGTTTGAAAATGATTTGATGTTTACATCAAGCATATATTTTATTTGAATCAACGTTATTGAACATCAACCATTAAATGCTTAAATCAAGCATACATGTCATTATTTGAATCCGTGTTTATCGTTGAATCACTCATACTGGAAGGTTAAATAGGGCATATAGCAGCTCTACTGAGCCTCGTGGCTGCCATCCGCATTCAACGACAAAGCGATGGAAAAAAAATATCATGGCGGCGGCAGATCACTCGGTTGACTTGGACGACGACCTGGTTGAAGAGTTTTATGTTGACGAAGAAGTGGTAGAATTATTGAAATCGTTTGGATTATCCGCGGCGGGCATCGAAGAGTTTGTAGGTATGTAAGCAAATTGTTACTATTCTTTAAAGTAGTTTTAATGAATTTTGATTTCAGCTAACGGATACGACATTGATGCGCTACAATTAATCGAGCGTGAAGAAATCGAAACGCTTCTTCCTCCACCGCGACTAGCAGACCGAACCAAGTGCAATCGAGGATTGAATGACTGGCGTCGGTCTCTGGTAACCTGCTCATCATTTTCATTTCAAAAAATAGTAAGTAATGTGCAATTTACTCCGTAGGGATTACCACCAGTATCCTCGCCGCTGAAAGGCAGAAATATTCAGACATCTGAACCACCGAGAGTTGCGCTCGGTAATCTGCAGCGGCAACAATGGACGGCGCAAGCTCTGATCAATAGGTCAAAAATAATATAAAAAATAATAACAAGTAATATCCAAAGAATATGTGCTAATTGAGTAAACGTTCCTATAATGGTGGTATTTTAGTGCAAAATGTTCCAATTAGAACATATTGCATTAAAATACCACCATTATAGGAACTTTTATCGTAAATTTAACGATTTTTTTGATTTTTGGAACCAACCATAACATCATTTGAACGAATCTCTGTGTATGCTTAAACCAACCATACGATACCATTAGTTCAACCCTCAAAATAAGGTCAAATTAAACATAAACATTATTGAATTTATCATGAGAATCAGAGAGCTGTCAAATCATCAACAATGAATATTGTTGATGTTAGCATAATATGGTTGATTCAACCATATTTCATGCTCTAATTAGATCATCAATTCTGTTTAATTGAAGCTTCCATTATTCTTCGAATCTATTGTATCATGCGTGAAACAATCTCAAAAAAGTATTATATAAAAGTCAATGCACAAATATGCTTGATCGGGACCGGAATATTATTGATATGACTTTATTTTTTTCTCCGTGTAAGTTTGTATTAGTAGGGTTAGCTCAATGTCGATTTTTAAGATTTGTTTTGAATAAATTTAAAGTTATGTTTGATAGTAACAAGACTGAAAGGGTGTCGTAGTCAACTGTGGGAAGAAAATTGAAAGGGTGAAGAATATAAATACGGATGGGTGGTGATAAGGAAGGAAAATGGAGATAATATGGAACGGGTGGAAAATGAAATGGCAAACGGAGGGCTCCCTCTGATCGAAATCGTCAAGCATTGATCATCAGTAAACCGGCGTGCGTGCGATTATAACTTGAGCACAAAAACCTTAACGTGTTGAACCCAAAAGTGCAGTACTTTTAAGAAACAGTCCACTGATTGTTCAGGACCTTTTTGTTTTATTGTTGTTTCACAGAGCCTCACGATCATCACGAGTCTACCAAGATAGTTCAGACTTCTCGGTGTGGCCAATACGGTCTCGTCCGTGGTCCATTGATCGAGTCAACGAAGGAGGACGCCGTTGACCCAGAAAAAGCTACTACCGGTAGCTTTACCGGTTGCGAACCGCCATCGCAACCCACGAACCCAAGCCCAAACCCCGCCATATCATCAGTCGCCATTGTATTGGGACAATCGAAGTCCGCGTTCCGTGGCGGAACGGTGGAAGGACAATCCAGCCACCCAAGCCACCGATCCACCATCGTGGTCAACGAATGTCAACGCCAGCAAAGTAAATCACCACCATCCGCGAGCGTTCGCCATCGTCCTGCAACAGAACCCACGGGTACGCACCAATGCAGCAGAAACCACACCACACACCCCACAATAGCCCAATAAAACTTGTAGTTCCGTGAAATAATTGTTTAATAAATTCCTACACTGTTCAACCCGCACACTTTAGCTTCCATTCTTTCAATAATCATGTTCACAATAAGAACTCCACAGTTTCTGCACACTTTGTTCCGCGTGCCCCTCCGAATTAACCAGTAGCATGCCGGCTCTGTAACTCAGTTCAGGGGTCTCATGCTACTGAACTAGTTATCCGGGAGTCTTGGTCAAGCCAGAGTAATAGTGAATTCGTTTTTGATTCAGTTCCAACCTGGATCGTGTATCAAAATTGGGTCAACTTGTGGTGTGTTACACATCGGTGTGCTTGTCTCTATTTATAACTCGTATCGGGTTGAGGTTTACACCCCGTTCGCACTACAGCCTATATTACGTGATATAGAGTATCTTGATATCAAATGCCATGCAAATTATTTCCAATGAAAACTAGATATATTGATGCTGATATCAAGATACTCTATATCACTTAATATAGCTTGTAGTGCGAACGGGGTGTTACACTGATAATGAGTTCGGGTATCGCAGGTTGTAACTGGTTCCAACCTAGGTTCAAAAATAAATTCGCTATAAGTCTCGTTGAGTCTCAAGCTGGAGTGCCCTCCGTGTGTAAATTTCTGTAACTGCCATTTTAAACAGCTTGTTTCCGTTAGTTTTGGTGAATCGTATGTTGGTGGCGCTTCAAGATTTGATAGTCTGTCAATTTTAACTAGAAATGAGAAGAAAGATTGATATTTTCCATTTAATTCCAACTACCTTTAATGCTTAATTTGACAGATACGCGTATTTCGTCCAAACTGTGCCAACTTCTTCTGTATCGTGTACTTATAACTCGACTGTCAATTCTAGTTTGGTGAAACCTAGACTATGCGGCGTTTTTTACCCTTCTTACACCAAAAGAAGGGTATTAACGGCATACGCTGAAGCATTCTCGACGGCAGCCATTTCTTCAAAGTTTAGAATAGATATAACTTAGATGCTGTACTAGACACTGAATATTTAATCACATCAGTTTGTATATTTACTTGCTGTGAGCAATCTGATCGAGTTCGATTTGATGTTCGTTCAGTAACAATCGAGATTTATCAATTTGAAATTGCGAGGTAAGTTTGCGAGAATGAGATAAAAGATAGGAAAAAATACATGGAGCAGCGATTCACCTTAAGGCATTAAGATCGCTTGAAAACTCGACTTTTTATCCGAGGCCCAGAAGGCGGAGTGTCATATACCATTCGACTCAGTTCGACGAATTGAGTACATGTCTGTGTGTATGTGTGTGTGTGCGTTACAAATAATGTCACATCGATTTCTCAGTTATTTGTGAACGGATTCCAGTTTTGTTGACGGCAAATGAAAGCTACAACATTCCCATAGAACGCTATTGATTTTTTTTATTCGGACATTTCGTTACGAAGGTATGAACAAAACAGTCCTTGACGGCCTATTATAATAGTAATCAAACAGTTTAGTCTCCAATTACATACTGAGCTATCATTGCAATTAAAAACCGAACAAGACCACTCACACCCATCGATGCCGCTTGCATTCAATTGTGTCGGATCTGGGGCGTTGTATAGCACCTACAGCGGAATAGCCACACTCTATAGAATATTCTATATTCTCTTTAGACTCTATAGAATTAGAGCAGGATCGATTGGCTCGAATGGTCTGGTTTTGAACTGCAAAGAGTAGCTTCGAAAACTACACAGTCTCCATTTACTATAACTACACCAATTTCAATGTATTAAGCATCTTCAATCCATATCGATAATCAAATTTGACGCTTCTTCTTCTTTAGCATTTCAAGCTTATTGATTTCACAATTAGCTTATTGCTTGCTTACAACTTAGTGTTCTAAATGCACTTCCACAGTTATTAATTGAGAGCTTTCGATGCAATTACCATTTTTGCATTAGTATGATTGTGTGGCAAGTACAATCATACGCTATGCCCAGGGAGTCGAGAAGTTTTCCTTAACGAAAAATTCCTAGACCAAACCGGGAATCGAACCCAGCCACCTCCAGCATGTTGTTGCTATGTAGCTGCGCCTTTACCGACTATGCTAAGGGAGGACCCAAAAAAAATTAACGCTTAGGATTGTCTAATAATTCATTCTATGGACTGAATATATGAAACATTTATGTAATTTCTTCTTATATATTATCAACATAAGTAGGTCGTGAAACACTACTAATGTCAATATTTTATTCACATCGATGAACAAGGATTGACAAATAGTTCATTTTATGAACTGAATGTATGAATATTCCTGGATCTTCCTGGAATTTCTGATGAAAATATGTATCCAGTACCACCTCAAATTATACAAAACCAGACCCGACCTTGAACATTACAATGATAAAGTTAAAGCGGTTCTCAACATCTTTACGTAGATGAGCAGATGTGTGCCACCATCTGTGGTTTAAGCATTTTGGTTTAAGAAACGTTCAATAATGATGTCACGCAAAAAGTGACTTTTTATAACCCCCCCCCCCCCCCTCCTTGTCACGTTTTTTGTATGGACCTTCAATTTTTTTTTGTATGGATTGTAACGTTTTCTCAACCTCAACCCCCCCCCCCTCTCCCCCCTTACTGCGTGACATCATTATTGAATCTTCCCTTGTCCGATTCGAATGGATTTTCGTATCGTTTTGAGGGTTTCCGCGGAGCTGGTGACAACTTGGTGTTACCGGGAACTCCTGATAAGGGGGTAACAGCAAATATAGTGGTGTGGCTATCAAAATACTTCTGGATTTTAGAAATCACATAATGTATTTCTATCATTTCTACACATCACTACTATTGCTGGCTTACCTATGCTCCAGAGGTCTGTGTTTTAATGTTGAAAACGGCATAATAGCACAAACGGCAAATAAATTCTCTTAAAGGTATATTTGTCCAAGGAAATATTCTCAAAAATAGAATCGCCAACAGTAAGCTTCCCAGGGACACCTAAAGATTGGACTCGGAAAAAATGCAACACTTTGTTTTGGGTGTAACTTTTTATCGCCTGGGTAAAATTAATGAAATTTTAGGTAATACTAGTTTAGAGTGTTATGATTGTGTGTGTAAAATTTTATTGCGATCTGTCAAGTAGTTTTCAAGATGCATTCGAAACAAGAAAAGCTACGCCAGCAAATTTTGGGCGCGGTGATCGTCGCACAGATGGATCGGCAAAAGGCTTGGCATCCACCATTCCACCGTGTCCCGCATTGTGAAGATGTTCCAGGAGACGAAGACCATCGATCGGCGCGCTGGAAGTGGCTGAAAACCCAAAACGGAATACCCAGAGAAGGCGCGGAAGATATGGCCGTACTTTAAGAATAACCCAAACATTTCCACCCAAGACGTGGCCAAAAAGGTCAATTCGTCGAAGTGGTGTGTCCAGAAGACCATGAAGCGGGCTGGGCTACGTGTTTTTAAGGTCAGGAAGGCGCCAAACCGGACTGACAAGCAAAACACGGTGGCTCAAATTGCGTGCGTGGAAGCTATACCGTGAGTGGCTGGTCAAGCCAGGCTGTCTCGTCGTGAGCGACGAGACATATATTAAGGTGGACACCAAACAAATCCCCGGCCTCGAGTTTTTTGTCGGTATGTCCCGCATAGAGGTTCCGGAAAAGTTCCGGAAGAAAAAAAAATGGACAAATTAGCGAAGAAGTACCTGTTGTGGCAGACGATCTGCGAGTGCGGACGGTACAGCAAGCCGTTCGTTACAACCGGCACCATAAACGGGCAGATTTAGCGAGAGGCTTGCTGCCCTTCCTCCGCTCTCACCGTGGTCCGACGCTGTTCTGGCCGGATCTCGCTTCGTGCCATTACGCCAAGCCTCTAATGGATTGGTACGAAACGATCGGCGTTAATGTGGTCCCGAAGGAGGCGAACCCGACAAATACACCAGAACTTCGTCCGATCGAAAAGTTTTGGGCGATAATGAAGAAGAAGTTGAAGAAAAGCGGAAAAACATTCAAAACCGATGATGCTTTGAAGAAACACTGGGAGAAATTGTGTAAGGAAGATGGTCAAAGCCTCGCCCAAGATCTCATGAGCAGTGTTAAGAGAAATGTACGAACATTCAGCTTGTGGGAGGAAATTCGATAAATAAATGATGCCAAGACATAGCTAATATATCGTTATTCAATCCCTGAAAATTTTAGAAGTATCCTATTTAAAATGAATTTTTGGTGATTATTTTTGTGTGTCTCATTTTTTCCGAGTCCAGTCCTTACTGCTTGCACGCCTGTTTTATCGAAACATGGTTTTGGGTCGCTCGAATGTGCTGTTGCAGTTCAGATTCCGTGTAAGTATGCTTACATTTATTAATTTTTCCCATTTTGATCAGAAATTTTCATTTTAGACGGTGCGCAAAAAATAAGTTAAGTTCGTTTACAAACAGAGATGAAGGGTTGCCAAATAGGCAACAAAGCACTTCTAATCATTCGCATAATGGACCCTCAAAATTTTTCATTGTTTTTATATCTGTTGAATATAAGTCCTAAGTATTAACGTGCTGAAAATGCACTTTTATTATCTACAATTTATTAACATGATCAGTTGCTTTTTTTCTCTCGTGTAACGAAAATACTTTCAAATCACTGTACCAGGTACAGGCTCAGGTAAAAATAATTAATAATGATGTTTAATGTGTGATAATTGTGAGGAATCATATTCTAACCTTTGTTTTAGTGTTGATACTATGTGTTTGAAATGACAATGCTTAGGTTAAATATGATAATAACGAAATAATTACAGAAATATGCCAGGGGGTCCATTATACGCATACAATCCCTAAATTGTTTTTCTGTTAATTGTGAATTCATGAAAAACGTCCTTTAACAATTTTCGAAAGGTATTAATACACACATGTACTTTTATTGAAAATCATGAATCATAGTAAGCTTTGCCCGCGGACGGTTGGTTTTTCGAGAACTGTCACGAATTTTCTGTTCACTCGCGGTTGTGAATTTTTGGTGGGACCCTTTTCAGCACTTATCACTTATCAATGCTAAGGTGACATCACTTTTGCTGGCTAAGGTGGCAGGTATAATGGATTTATTAAATATCTGGTTCAAACTTTAGTTGGCAATGGTGGTTCTGGCTGAGCAGTTTTTTTTTCTTTTCAAAAAAAAAGTAAAACAAGAAGGTGGGATCATTCCATAAGGAAAATGCCATTTTTACTTAATACGACCAGGGCATCGTCCGCTGGCTATTGCCGCGGGTTTTTTAGGTTTCCCATGTACCCGGTTCAAGCTTCAGTTGGTGACGGTGGCTCTTCTTGACGTTCTATTCCTGAGTTGCAAGTGCGAATAAGGGCGTCTATGTAATGTTTAGCTGTACCTGTTCTGGACTCCCAGTACCTCCCATTTCCCCAAAAGCTTTGAGGATAACTTGTCTTGCCTCAAAAGTTCCCCTTTTTATTGTATTGGCCTCCACTCCATAACAAAAAGGGCACCATTGCAGAGCATATGATTGACCAAATTATTCACAGTTCCGCTCACCCAACGCCCCCGGTTGGGTGAGGGATAGAGGATGACACACACACATGTACTTTTATTAAAAATCATTTTATTCTTCCGACTGTACTTTCCGTTACAACTGTTAATTTCTTATCAGATCTTCGTCTCAGATTAGCTATCCCGGCAAACGTGACAATAGACTTCGATCTTTTTGATTAATCTTGTCACATCGCACTGATTCGATCTGTCTAGAGTATACCTACTTGGAATTGCAACTATTGCCGTACTGGAAATCTTACTACAAAACTACCTTTTGTCTTAATACACATATTTAAGAAAACATCGAGATTGCTTCTAATACCTGATGGTTGGACATTTATTATTTGGACGGCACTAGGTTCCGCTACTACCGGATATTGGGAGATTCTTTCAGCCTGTTGGTTTGCTTTTCGGTTATGAATAAAATTAAGTTTACATTAAAGACTTATTGGCAAACAAAAACTTCTTTCACTGTCCCTAATCGGTTCTACGCTACTTCTACTGCATAGAGATTGTTTTTTTTTTAATTGTATATCTTAAATGTCCTACGCTAAAGTGTTCCGTTTTCGTTTATTTTACATTTTGAATCGCTAAAAGTAATTTACCAATTCTGATGGAATGTTCGATTTGCATTTTTGCACTCCTGCAGAATCAAATCCTGCCAATCTTAGCTTCCCCCGTCTCAAGACTCATCAGTCCAGTTAAAATTCTAACTAGAATGCAGCCCTCGACAGAAATTCCCTATCTCGCTTTCTCGTTCTATCGTTGTGATCCTAGAGCGGAGGGCGTGGTCGTTTTTTTTTCTTCTTCTTCGAATTAGAACATCGCCGCCAGAGCAGTGACTACTAGCAGCATGGTTGATGCGGACACCGCGCTGGCATCGCCTCCGTAGTACGACTGGCCGCAAGCCGGAGGACACACCGGAATGACCGTTTCGAACAGCTCAACCTTTGCCTCGGCCTGGCCGAGTTTGTTGATTGCCCGACAGTAGTATTCGCCATACTGACGTTTCTCGATCGTAATCACCCGCAGCGTCGTGTCGGTGAACTCATCCGCCGTGGCAAACAGCGAGATGCCGTAGTGCTGATTGTTGGACAGCTGGACGTCGTCCTTGACCCACACAATGGCGGGCGATGGGTAGGCTTCCACGTGGCACTCCAGATCCATGTCGTACTGCAGGGCCTGTCCAAGACGAGGCCTCGGAACGGAGATGACCGGGGAAAATTCCACCTCCAGATTGATGTTGCGACGGTCTCCCTTGCTGACGCCGTTGTCCGCGACGCAGTAGTACGTTCCGCGGTCCTCCTTCTGGACGGAATTGATCTTCATGACATTGCCGGTGTAGATTGCGCCACCTGTTTGGATAGGGGAGAGAAAAAGGAAATAAAATTAGGATTTATTGCTTTTTTTTCGTTTTAGATGCGAACGTGCGCCACATGGTCGGTGTGCGAAGGAGCGCGTGAAAGGTGCTTGGGAGAAGTGCTTCCGGTGCAGCTTTGGGACAAGATAGGAACGATTTTGCGGTTTAATGATTTCGAGGGCGATTTGTCAGCAGCGGGCCGGTATTCTTTCGTTCTTTTACACCACACATTCGATTAGACAAAAGGTGTTGGGGTTGGGTTTTTTTTTTTTAACGTTGAAGGGTTTCTAGGCGCGCGGCATTGTTCTTCTATAGGGCGAAACGTGCTCATGAATAAAATTGTTTATTTATTACTAACGTAAGGTAACAGTTGTCGAGAAAATGTTTATGTCGTTCTTTTTAGATTTTTTGCTGATCTTAGATAAAAGTATACCCTAATTTGTTACGAATGGAATGGACAGATTGTGAGACATCTAAGGAAAGATAGTTATTGACATCCCATGGAAAATGGGAGTTTCAAGATAAACGAGCGTAAACGTATCTCTGGAGGCTTATAGATCTAAACTAAGTGACAGTGATCAAGAAAACGGAATAATGAAGTGAAAGGATTGTCGGTTTCTGACTGCGTCCATACTTGCTGGGGCAGTCTTCAACCCATTATGAACCCTCGGAACAACTCCAACTACATGTGCATTTCCATCATTTTGAGGTCTAATTTGAAAACCATATAAGGTATGTGTCCCTTAACTCAGCCTAATATGCAACAAACGATTACATTTTTTATTATAACTCATAAAGTATTTTAGCTATAAGCGCTATTTGGCTAGTTAAACACTTGCTAGCAGCTAGGCTAACATTACTCCCCTTACCCTACCTGTACAAGTCTGGTGAAAAAGAATTCAAATCCAAAAACAATGGACAAAAATTGCCGATTGTTCATTGGTTTAACTTCACCCGCACTGACTAAACTACCCATGCAGCATCAATCATAGTAACCCATGAGTCAGCAGACAAAATTTGACAGTGAATTTGACAAACAGTGAAAATACTTGTCAGGAAGCGGAAGTCGCGTCCACTGGTTTCGGAGCTGCAGGCAATGACGCAACGGCAGCGGCTGAATAAGATGGTCAACTCGTTTTTCCCGGCGAATCGCGACGTGGCGGTGGTGATGGACGACGAGACCTATCTCATCCTGGATGGCAACGACTGGCAGGGCACTTCGTATTTTACTTCCCCCACGAAGGAAGCGAGCTCCGAGGTGAAGTTTATTTCACACACCAAGTTCCCCAAGAAGGTGCTGCTGTGGCTGACAATCAGCGAGAAGGGGATGCCAAAGCCGCTCTTCTTTCGCTCCGGACTGACCGTGAACGGGAAAACTTTATGTGCGAAATGCCTGCCGGAAGTTGCGACGTTCATCAAGAAATACCATAAGGGTGAAGGCGTCCGGATCTGGCGTCGGCCCACTACTCGAAACGATCGGAGAAGACGGAGCGGCTGAATATCGATGTGGTACCCAAGTCGGTAAACCTGAAGCGTAAGATCTACTCCAGCAATTTTTTCGCGAAACTGAGGAGGAATTGATAAAGAAAACGAAGAAAGAACTCAAAAACAAACCTACACGCATGTTTCCGTCCGCCATGGCGAATGTTCCGGTTGAATGCGGGAAGGTCGCTCGCAAGGGCGTAGAATTGTTTTGCACGTAAGCTTAAATAATTACCTTCCATGGAGCCAACTTCCGTTTCACGGCCTCTTCACAGACGAGCTACCCTACAAAATATCATCGGCCTAAACCACCAAAATCAGCTTCTCCTTTCCAACTCCGCGCGTGTAAAGGCAGAAATCGTTGGAACTGCGAACAAACCCCAGCTTACTAATAAAACTATCGAGTCTGTCGTTCCATGCTCGTGACGCCTGCTTCAATCCGCAAATTGAACGATGCAGCCGACACACCAATCCATTCCCCTGCTGAAACCCTTCCGGCTGGGTCATGGAAATTTCTTCAGCTAATTCGCCGTTCAAGAACGCGGTCTTGACGTCCATCTGGTGAACGTACATTTGCTCCTGTCTAGCTTGCAGAGTGTCTAGCTTCGCCACCGGAGAATATGTTTCGGTGTAATCGAAACCGTGCTTCTGGGTGAACCAACAAGCCGCGCCTTGTACCTATCCTGCTTCTACACATAAAAAATTCTTGTAGTAAAAACTACCATTTCAACCGACTATGCCTATCTTTAAAACTACCATATAATTTCAGTCCAATTTACTACGTTTATGGTAAAACCTTCAACATTTGTGGTATATTTGACAGACCTCATATTGATATCAACCGCACCATGGTTGATCTAATCGCAGGCATGATAAAATCAAACGCATTTATTGTGAGCTGAAAATTGTTGGTGATTGCGCTTAATTTAAACCTCCAAATGGTAGTTTCTACTGCGACTTTTTTTAGCGTGTACGCATCACCACGTTTCACCTTAAATGCCCACTTGCAGGTGACACCATTTCTGCCAATCTTCACGCTTCTTGAGCTCGTCGATCGAATCCGGAATGTCTTCGATGAAGTTCATTGCGTTGAGCGCGAAACCAGCGTACTCTACAACGAAATCACGATGCCACGCAGGTGCCGTTCTTAATCGTTGTGGTCTTCCTTCTCCGACTTGACAATCTTCCGGATCTTGAACTTCTTGATCTTCTTCACTGAAGCTGTCATACTCGTCATCCGAGAAGTTTTCCTCACACAACTTTCTTCGTGGTCCGCTCGGCTCGAAGTTCAGTTGATTCAGATTGGTGTTCGCCGGGTCCACCGGCCTCGACGAAAACCACATCACGCGCTGCCACGATCGTCTGCTTTACTGGATCCCACACGCGGTATCCATTAGGTGCGTATCCAACGAAGATGCCTCTACAAGCCTTGGAATCAAGCTTTCGCCTCAGTTCCTTCGGCACATGAACAAATACATCGCAGCCGAAAACGCGAATTTTCGACACATCTGGCTTTCTGGATTCCCACAGCTCAAAAGGAGTTTGCTTCGTTGCTAGCGCAGCAGGCGGATACCTGTTGAACAAGTAGTCTGCCGTCAGCACAACTTGCCCCCAGAACTTCTTGTCAATTCCAGAATCTACCAGCTCCGCTCGTGCTTTTTCGACAAGTGTACGGTTCATACGCTCGCTCAGCCCGTTCTGCACAGGCGTATATGGAACCGTAAACTCCACCTGGATACCTTTACTCTTGCAGAACCTGTCGAATCGCTTTTTCCGGTATTCACCACCGTGTTGTCGCATTTCATCTGTGAAATCTTCCTTCAAACTTCGCTGTTACAACCGCCTCGTTCTCCTCGAAGCAATCTACGACCTCGTCTTTGGACTTCATTAAATATACCACCGTAAAGTGGCTCCAGTCGTCGATGAACGCGACAAAGTATCGACTCCCGTAAAGCCCAACCGGTGTTACCGGGCCGCACACATCGACATCCACACATACGGTTGAGTAGTATTCGAGTTTATTTTTATACATATAGATTTGGTTCATTTTATATAGATATATAGATTCTCTGAACTTTCGAAGCATTATCGAAAACTTTTTGGATATATTGATAAACTTCTTGAATTTTTTATGCTTCTCAGCTAAACTTCAGGGAAATTTCCTTACTGGTCAAATCTTCCAAACGAGGTGAGATGGAAAGTAAGGAATAGTAATTCCTAGATGAGTGTGTGTCCTCATAGTATGATGTGTCAGTGATTATCTCTAAAATTTCAGGGAAACTCTCCCGATCTTCTGCAAGGCTCTTTGCTAAAATTCTGGGAAGTTTCCTCCTGAACTTCAGGCAAATTTCCTGATGAACTTCGTGGCAGTCACTTCTTATTTTCTTCGAAATTCACATTTAAGAACCCAACCCCACCTTCCAGAAACATTTAGTAAGTTTTTTCCTGAACATAATTACTTTCTAAACTTCTGATAAGTTCCATCCTGAACTACGAGGAAAATTTCTGCAAAACTTTGAGAAAGTACACACTTAGAAAATTTTACTGTATTCGGTATTTTTTTACCGAACTTTCAACAGCTGAAAGTTCGGTAATCCGATTTATCGGATTTCGGTGAAATTTTACAGTATTCCGGTAAAAAAATTACCGGAACTTGTCAAATTTAACCGAAGTCCGTTAAATTGGCCGAACTGTTCAGCTGTTGAAAGTTCGGTAAAAAATTACCGAATACAGTAAAATTTTCTAAGTGTGTACTCTCCAGAAATTCTTGGAAAATCGTCGTAAGTTGTTAGAAGTTTCTTCTTGAACTTCTGTGAAGTTCTTTTCTGAACTGCCGAAATAATCTCTTCTGAACTTCAGGGGAGTATTCTCCTGAACTTTGGGGAAGCTTTTTCCAGAATTTCTGAGAAATTCTTGCTTGAACTACTATAAAGTTCCCCTATACTTCTGGAAAGTTTTTTCCTGATTTTATCAAAAGTATCTACCATAACTTCTGAGATTTCGTGAACTTCGAGAAGTTCTCATTCTGAAATGCTGGAATGTTCAATTCGAAACTTTAGGGAAGCTCTCTAGCACTTCTGGGTAGTTTCAACTAAACTTTTGGTCTCTTCGTAACTTCTGAGAAGTTCTCTTGTGAACTTCTGAGGAGTTCTTTACTGATTTTTTTGAAAAATTCCTTCTTGACCCAGAGAGTTTTTGCCTGAGCTTATTCTTTCCAAACTTTTGATTGGTCTCACCCGGAACTGCGAGGAAAATTTTATTGAAACTTTGGGAAAGCCGTCTCCAAATTTTTTTAGGAAAATTCCCTTAAAATTGTTCTTGAAGTTTCTTGCAGGACTTCTGAGAAGTACTCTTCAGAACTTTTGGGGTTTTTTCTCCAGAACTTTGGGGAAGTTTGTTCCGGAACTATTGGGAAGTTCGTGCTCAAATTAGAAGAAAGTACCTCCAATGCTCCTGGGAAGTTTCATTCTTTTCTCTCTAAAGAATTTTGAGAAATCCTCATTCTGTAATGTTAAAATGCTCTCGTCTGAGCTTTGGAATAGCTGCCTATCACTTCTGGGAAGTTCCAGCTAACCTTTCGAGAAGTTTCTTCCGGAACTTCTGGGAAGTTATTTCTCGAACTTGAGAGAAGATCTTTTGCCAACTTCTATGACGCATCGTCTGAAATTCGGGGATGTTTTTTTTTCTGAATGAATTTCTGGGAAGAACTCCTAAACCTCTGAAAAATTCTAAACTTCAGAGACAGAAGACAGAGACCACACTTCTTCCTGAAGCTCTGGTAAGTCCTCTCCTGATTATTGGGGAAGTTCTGTCTTGAAATTTTTGAAGGTTCTTCTTGCATGAACTGCTTGCTCCCAATACTTCTGAGAAGTTTCTACCTTACCATAGGAGAAGTTTTTTTTCGAGGAAGTTTCTAAATTTCTCAAATATAATTTGTATTGTAGTGAACCTTGATTTTCGTTGTGACTTAATGGCAAAGGGCCAATATTACCAACGCTTTGACAGTATTTATTCGCAAGGGTTTGAACACGCTTGGGATTGAACACTACCATAAGTAGGGCCTCCATGTTACCCTCGGAAAGGGTAACAATACGATACTTATCTCCGGGCCCATTGTGTCTCCAAGTGGCCCATCGCTTTCGGTTCTTCAAGGATTTCTACTTTGAATGATACTGACGATATTTTAAAATATTTCAACAAAGCATCTTACCACTATACTGTCCAGATCCTCGTACGTTTTAAATCCAAACTTCAGAGAATACCGAGGGGCGCGCAAGGACATTTGAGTACAGCACACACTTTTTGAAAATATTAAAAATACGCGTTTAATACGGCTAATTATACTTTGAGTACGTCAGAATACCCACTTGAGACTTTAAATACACCTTTATTACAATTACATACCTTGAGTGCTATACATTTCTATTAGTGCTATAAATACATTTCTATTAAAATTTGAATACTAAAAGTACAGTTAAATACATTTTTAATACTTTAGATTAATTTAAAAACTTTTAAGTACTGATCGATTATTTTGATAACAACTGCAGATTTCGATACTCAAAATAAATTCTTATTACAAAGACATGCATTGAGTACCATAAAACACATTTTAAACACTTTTCAATAATTTTAAATACCTAAGAAATCCAAATCAGTACCTCGTGTACCATTTAGTACATGTAAAGTATTTAAAATCCCCTTAAATATATTTAGACTACAATTTGCATCCTAAATAATAAATAAATATATTGGATTACAGTTGAATACCTCGCGTACAAGTGAGCACATTTTAATTACTTAAAATATCAAACACACAACACACTATTATAAGACCACTCATTTGTACAGAAAACCACTAAGTTTTTCTATTATGATTCCTATTCCAAATTGGTCTACCCAGATAAAAATAACCATACAATTACAATACATTAATATACAATAACAATAAAATCAATTTACGACCATGAATCTTATTGTTCATGAATCAAATAAAGGAAAAAAGCATATTGTCATTACAATAGATCTACAATTCACTCCATATGCTTGGATTTCCAACAATTGTGAAACAATACAATTTATAGTTATTGGTTCAAATTTGTTCGGAAAATAATGATTTTTTCTATAGTTAAGATACATAACAACCCCCCTTTTCTATTGTCGATGTCTCATTTTACATTAGATTCTATTGTGGTAACAATAACTCCTATTGTCATTTTATAGTTGTGAACAAAAGGATTAATTGTACATACTATAGATTCTAATGTATGGTTAGAATACATTCAATTGTAAATCTATGAGATTTTTTTATTCGGGTAGTTTAGCGAGAATTTATTTATTTAAAATTTATAACTTGAAAAATGCACTGCATTGACAGAACTCAAGATGGTTGTGTCCAATATTACATTTACCACATCTAATAAGGTTTCTTTGTTGACCTCGGTTTTGACCCAATAACATTTAAACTCAATATGAGTAGTCCTAATAATAGCGTGTAGGTAGAACCTTGAACATTGATTAATAACACGCTCGAAACACCCTCTCTTTCATTTATATTGTCCTTTTTTTTTCTAACAGAAAATTAGATAGAGCATTAAGTAACATTTACGTGTGAGTAAAAGAGAAAGGAATACAATTCTACTCAATTGAGTAGAATGGAACGAGAGTGTAGAACTCTTAAAACACTCAAGTATTTTAAATATATTTGAGTCCTTTTAAATCTCATTAAATAATTTCAGGCACTCAAAATACTCATAAAATACTTTTCAGAACTTTAAATACAATTCAAATACTCTTTGAGTAGCTTATATATTTTTCAAATAGTTTTGGTTTCTTTGAGTCCTTCAAAATACTTTTGATTACTTTAAATATTCTAAATTGTTTGTAAATACTCTGTAAATCGAGTTATATCCGGACGTATTTTCAATACGACGCACTCAGTAGAATGCTCTGCGTGCCCCTCGGAGAATACCCTTACTTGAAATTTAAAAAATATTTCAAATGTCTGTAGAAGTCTGCAACATAAATAAAATGTCTGCTAAATGTCTGCATCGTTAAAAAAGTCTGCAATAAAAATAAAAATAAATTTACAGACATGTCTGTGAATATGGCATCTCTGGCTGGCAGGTCCTGCACACTCAACAAAAAAGTCACATAAATTTCACTGGAAAAAACACGTAACCTTCCGATATTAAAAACAATTTGCAAGGTACAGGACGTTAATAACATTCATTACAAAACATTTTAAAAGTCATGTTATCAGCTTTGAAACTTACATGAATTATAGATAAAATTCAAGTGAAATTAATGTTACATAAATTCAATTAGAATCTACATGAATTTATAGTGTGAAAATTTTCGAGTGATGCCATTAAAAAAACCAACATGGCGACTGAACGGTGCATAGGTGAGGACTTGTTGCTCGACCTGGAAATTCCATTCGACTTGTTGGATATTTTAACAGGTAAGTTGTCATATATTCAACTTGAAGCGCAAATGATTAATTATATGTTTTGATAGAAAGTGGAATCGACGAGTTCGATTTGTTGACGATATCTCCCGAAAGTTTGGCAGAGAAAGTGAAGCAAGCTGGAGGCGGATGGAATTGTCAGGAAATTTACGAGCAGGTTTATGCCTGCAGAACTCGTAATGTATGTAGTAAAGTGTATTCCATAGTCTGTGGCTCCAATATTATTAATTTTTCATTAATTTCAGAAATCATCAGTTATTGGCTACTTTTTACAAAACCGGTTATTTTATGACAAGTTTTGAGAACCACGTGATGTTTTGGTACGAGATTCTAGAAATAGTACTATACGCTGAAAAATTCTTTTCGTTGCTCAGTCCTGGCAGGTGGGAGTATATGATGATCATGATCAAGCATATGAAGCTTCAGAATGTTTATCCTTGGTAGACATAATTGAAATTGAAATGTTTGATAGCTTTCCGGTTGCATTACATCGTATTGAAAACAAGTTTTATTTTCGTATGAAAAATAGTTTAAACATATGTAACTTGTAGTGTATGTATGTAGTAAATAGGTATAAGAACTAATCTGCATTCAAATGTATTTTTTGCAAAATAAACCAATACAACATAACATGAGTTTTCTTAAAATAATTTTTTTTTATCAATTCATATGCCACAAAAACAAATACTAAAATTTAAGTGAAAATGTAATACAACTTAATGAGAAAGTAATGTAAAAGCTGCATTTTGTTCCAGTGAATTGGCCGAAGTTTTTTCACTTTGAGTGATTTTCACTTAGATGTTATATGAAAATTTAGTGAAAATTACTTCAAAAGCCAATACTTTCTGTTGGAGTTGTAGGGTATGTGTCCCTTGACTCAGCCTATTATGCAACCAGCGATTACATTTTTCTTTATAACTCATAAAGTTTCTAAGCTGTAGGCGAGATTCAACAAGTTATACACTTGCTAAGATATGTTTGATAAGACATTTGGTAGCATGTATCACTAAAAGTTACACAACTATTTTTATAATGCCATAAACTTTCGAGGGATGTGGATTTAATGTCGGTCTATAAGCACCAAATTGGGTCTATTCGTGGATGTAACTTCGTCCCATTCGATGGATTTATTACTGAATGCAGTCTTTGTACGGTTTTTTTCTAATTTTATGAATTAAGGCATTGTAAGCTGTACTCGATTTACTTAATACAACATTTCACAACACAAACTAAAGTAAAACTGCCTCGAAACACTTAAATGATGTTCATATATGATTTATCAGTCATTCAATAATGAAAACATTATAATTCACTATACAATGATTTTGTCTCTTCGATTTGTGTTTATGTTGGACACTACCATAGTAGTCGGACAACAAGCAACTACTGTTACCGTGGGCCGCCTGGCAACGCGTAGCAACCGGCTATACAAAAGGCAGTCAACAACTGCAAATCATTCATTCTACAAATGACTTCAAGAAAATAAAAGATCTCTTTAAATATTGTAACAAGTACAACATTTGGCGACGAGAAATTATCGTATCTCATCGCTTTGAAGGAAGAGCTGCTGTTTTCAAGATGGCAAAATCTGGAAGTGGCGAATTTCAAGAATTCCTACCAGCAAATTCTGCGGCAGAACCAGCAGATGGCGGAACAAAACGCTCGTATGATGCAGATGATGGAACGCTTCGGCATTCAAGAAAGCGGTTCCTCCAATCGATCATCGGGTAGCCCGGAGTTCATCATCGAATCTCTGGCTTCCAACATCCGGGAGTTCATCTACGATCCAGATAACGGTCTCGTTTTCGACAGGTGGTACCGGAAGTATGAAGACCTCTTCTCAAGGACGGAGCAAAGTTGGACGATGGGCAAAAGTGCGGTTGCTGTTGAAGCCTCAGCGTAATTGTGCACGACAAATGCGTCAACTTCGTGCTCCCAAAGCACCCTCGTGAGTTTTCGTTCGGAGAAAAGGTGAAAAAGCTGAAAGAGCTGTTCAGCGTGCGGATCTCCTTGTTCAGCAAGCGGTACCTCTGCTTCCAGCTGACCAAAAATGACGCAGACGATTTTTTGTCGTACGCTGGAACGGTGAACAGGTGCTGTGAAGACTTCGAGCTCAACAACATCACGGCGGATCAGTTCAAAAGCCTGATTTTCATCTGTGGGTTACGATCTTCGAAGGACGCTGACATCCGAACGAGACTCCTATCAAAGCTCGAGGCTAACGCGGAAGGTGAATGCACCCTAGAATCGCTCATAACGGAGTGTCATCGCCTTCAAAACCTCAAGCACGATGCTGCCATGGTGGAACAGAAGAAACCGGTTAGCTCAATCTGTGCAGTCAAGCAGAACAAGCCTCCACCGGTCAAATCCGTTTCCAAGGAAAGCAAGAAGACGAAGCTTGATGGTCCCAAAACACCCTGTTGGCAGTGCGGCGCAATGCACTACATCCGCGACTGCACCTACACGAAGCATGTTTGTCGGGATTGCAAGCAAACCGGCCACAAAGAGGGTTATTGTGGCAGTTACACTTCAAAGGCGGCGCAAAAGAAGAAGAAGAACGTCAACGGAATATTCTGCATCAACCAGGTTAGCTGCTCTTCAAGACGGAAGTTCCTGACGGTGGACATCAACGGGTCTCAAGTCACCCTCCAGTTGGACACCGCGTCAGATATCTCAATCATTTCGAAAAAGCAGTGGAGTAAGAACCTGGGGTCGCCATCACTGACTCCTACTACACGGAGTGCCAGGACAGCATCGGGTAATCCTCTTCATCTACTTGGAGAACTGGAATGTTCAGTCACACTCGGAGGTGTCACCAAAATCGCAACTTTCTACGTGACCAACAGTTGCATCAACCTGTTCGGTCTGGACTGGATAGAGCTATTCGGACTATGGGACACTCCGCTGTCTGCAATTTGTAACCAGATCCACGTTGCTGCTAGTCAAGACAATCAGATCCAACGGTACAAAGCTGCGTTTCCAGAAGTGTTCAAGCCCGGCCTAGGACTCTGCAAGAAGATGAAGGCGAAACTCTTTCTCAAGCCCGATGCCAGACCCGTTTTCAAGCCCAAGCGACCAGTTCCTTTCACGTCCATGGAGAAGATCGATGCAGAGCTGGAGCGTCTTCAATCCCTGGGTATCATTACGCCAGTGGATTTTTCACAGTGGGCTGCTCCAATCGTCGCAGTAATGAAACCAGGAGGAAAAGTACGCATCTGTGCCGATTACTCTACCGGGCTGAATGCTGCTTTGGAGCCCAACCACTATCCACTACAGGTTCCTGAAGACATATTCAGCAAATTAAATGGATGCCGGTATTTTAGTATCATTGACCTCAGTGATGCTTATCTTCAAGTGGAAGTTGACGACGACTCGAAGCAGATGCTCACCATCAACACTCATCGGGGTCTCTTCCGTTTCAACCGGCTCGCACCTGGTGTCAAATCAGCTCCGGGCTTCCAGCAGCTAATGAACAGCATGATCACCGGCCTTAAAGGAGTGGATTCATTCCTGGACGACATCTTGGTTTCCAGCAAAACCGAAAAAAGCACCAAAAGTACCTCAACGCTTTGTTTCAACGGCTTCAAGCTTACGGTTTCGTTCTACGGGAAGAAAAATGCAACATTCTTCAGCCGCAGATCAAGTATCTTGGACACATCGTTGATGCCAAAGGTCTCCGTCCTGACCCATCCAAGGTAGAAGCTATCGTCAAGATGCCACCTCCCAAAGATGTCACAACTCTACGTTCATTCCTTGGTGCAGTGAATTTCTACGGAAAGTTTGTCCAGGAGATGCACCAGCTACGACGCCCACTTGACGCACTGCTCAAGAAGGATGCCAAATTTGTTTGGAATCAGGAGTGCCAGAAATCGTTCCAGCGGTTCAAGGAGGTACTTCAATCGGATTTGATGTTGACGCATTATGATCCTGCATTAGACATCATCGTTGCTGCCGACGCATCGCAGTCCGGTATCGGGGCATGCCTTCTTCACAAGTTCCCAGATGGTACACTCAAAGCCATCGCTCACGCATCCCGCTCTCACTCCCGCGGAGGCAAACTATGGACAGATCGAGAAGGAAGGTCTTGCGTTGGTGTTCGCCGTGACAAAATTCCATCGCATGCTGCTAGGACGCAGGTTTACTCTCCAAACGGATCATCAACCAGTACTGCGGATCTTCGGACAGAAGAACGGAATTCCGGTTCACACGGCCAACCGCCTTCAGCGTTGAGGCACTGACACTGTTGTGCTACGATTTTGGAATCGAGTACGTGTCCACTACGCAATTTGGTTATGCCGACGTACTATCTCGCCTTATCAACAGTTACGTCAAACCGGAAGAGGATTTCATCATCGCCTCCATCGAACTGGAAGATGACGTCGATCCCTCAAAGCCATTACTCGCTACCGGACATTCAACTCGGTACGTGGCGCCACGCCCGTTACCGTTCTCCAACAGTGATCCAGCATATCCAGCGTGGATGGCCCGCCAAACTCGACAGCATCGCCAACACTGCCGTACGCCCTTTCTTCGGTCATCGAGATGCATTGTCGGTAGTGAAGGGCTGCATCATGATGTCCAACCGCCTGGTGATTCCGGAAAATTTTCATCAGAGAATGCTCAAGCAACTCCATGAAGACACCCTGGAATGGAACGGATGAAAGCTGTTGCACGTAGCCACATGTACTGGCCGAGAAATTGATGAAAACATTGCTGACTTCGTCAAGAGATGGACAGTTGGTGCCACACATTCCAAATCACCACCCGGGCACGCTGCATTCGTGGCCACTCGCACAATCTCCTGGGAACGAATTCATATCGACTTTGCTGGCCCACTCAACGGTCTATACTTCTCTGGCTAGTTGTAGATGCGTTCTCAAAGTGGCCAGAAATTCGTATCGCACGATCCCCGACTACAGCAGTAGTAATCGAGTTCCTGAATGAGCTATGTGCATCGCTGGTATTCCCAACGTCATTGTCTCCGATAACGCTCTAACCACGTCGGAACAATTTGCGGCGTTGTGCGGAAGAACGGCATTCAGCACTTCCGGAATCTCGCCGTATCATCACAGTCCAACGGCCAAGCGGAAAGAATTTGTGGACACCTTGCGAAGAGGTCGCTGCAAAATCAACGAGGGAAAACGTCACGGAAGCGCTCCAGACTTCTCTCCGGGTATACAGGACTACCCCAGTTCGTGTTCTGAATGGCAAGACACCTCTGCAGCAGATGCTTGGCCGAAACATGAAGACCGTCTTGGATCATCCTTCACCCAATCAACGAAGCCTGTCACTACTCAATCATCGCTAGGACGAGCAGTTCAATCGGAAGCACGGCGCAACTCCTCGTGATTTCCAGTAAAGGTGACAAGGTCTACGCCAAGGTCTACAGGAGCAACAACGAGTGGCAATGGACCCCGGCGTGATCATCGAAGTCATCGGTCGTGTCAACCACAATGTGCTACTGGACGGTGGCATGGACGAAAGAGCTGATCAGATCACACCGGCCAACTCAAGATGCGTTTCAATGAAGGGAAACAAGTGCGCGATTGACACCGCTGGATATTTTGGTGGACATGTTTGATCCACAATCCCCAAAAGCACCTGAGCCGCACGCTCCGAGCAACGTCTCGATCCGGTCGAACAGGACTCCATTTCATCAACCTCAAACGTTCATTTAGAGGCGCAACCACGGCCTGAAATTGATGTTGAAGAATTGCCAATCGACTCTACAATTCGAAGAAGATTCCAGTCAACAAGGACGAGCTGGAAGTCATTTCGAACCAGAACGAAGGCTCCAGCCAAATCGAACTACCGTTTAGATGAGCCACAACCGCATGAAACAACCGCAAATTCATGCTTTTCCGCTTGAAATTTTACCAACAACAACATTTTTACTACGTTATTGATACAACAGGCCATGGTTGGGAAAATACAAAAAAAATATGTACCCAACATTGGGTTTACGATTTTCTTGTAAAATCATTGTTATTTTAGCTATGTGAACAGTTAGTTTGTAACGTGTAACTATTTTCTGCACATGCAGACTGCATTACTTGCTGTATCGATTCAATTAAGCCAAATTTAGATCTTTTGAAATCGTGTGGATCATCTGTTCAGCATAACCAGTGAAATCATGATGCCCAAAAAGTTCGAGAAATCGAAAATTACGCGGAAGCGAACAACTATAAGATGATTAATATTGTCTCAATTGCTTCGGATTACTTCTATCATGCTAATAGCAACATGATTTTGTTGATTATCGCTAAATTAATGACACATTTGGTACATAGGCCGAATGAAGGAGCTAGGCTAACATTACATCCCCTTGCCCTATGTGAATTTCAATCAAAAATTTTGTATCGATCTACTTATGGTAAACTTAAAATTTAACTGAAAGACCAGATGGAAAAAAATCTATATATGTTTTCAAGTAACATCTAAGTGAAAATTTTTCTGAGTGTGTCCTAGCTCACAACAATGCCAAAATGTCATAATTCTAGACAAAATAGTCAAAAGCTCGAAAGTAACATTTGTAAACAATGACTTCTAGCGTATTTTTCTGGGATCTGCTTGCTTCCACAAACAAAAAACAATCAGAAACAGATACAGGGTTATTACCTTCCCGTCGGTAGTGGATGTAGAAGTTAGCAACCTGACATTTCCAGAAAATTTACGATTTAAGTCATTGTTTACAATTGTTACTTTCGACCTTTTGACGATTTTGTCTAGAATTTACCGGCGAGTTTCCAGTGCTGGCAGTTTAAAAGGCGAAAAACCTAAGGTGTGACAACTCTTTAAAAATAAACAGGGCGTATTTTGGTTTTTTTAAGTTTTTTCCAAATACAAAATATTTTTCCATATATTATGTGAAAATGTGAAGCACTGCCTTATAATTGAAGATTTGAGCATAATAAATGGTTTATAGGAGCTTTCTATGGAAGATAGAATTTGATTTTCGTATTCCAATCTTTGCCTCCAGTTTACTCGATTTCGTGATTTTGGAATACCACCCTTTTAAAAAGATAGTCTAGATATGGAAGGAAATAACCAAATTTGTTGTGGTGTATAATTTAGTTTGTTCAGCACTTTACATGTAATCGTTTTTTTGTTTTGTTTTATTGTTGGAAAATGCATGCATTGGCAAGCGCTTAATCAAAACTTCGGAAGTGCAACTATGAACACATATTTGAGAACCAGCAAAACGACCGCTAGAACCCAATTTGGTTTAGACTCTAGAGAGACATGAATCATCTACCCCATTAAAAAGGAAAGTTTTATAACTTATTTTTCGGCAAACTCAACTCATGACTTATTCGCTTGTAACGATATCTACATATCCACCCTCGTCGCCAAAGCATTTGAAGCCGACAAAAAAAAAACTACGCGGTTTCCATGACAGTCGCTGTGTATTTGTTCAATGTTTACTTCGTCCTGGTACCAATAAAACAACACCCGCCTACTGCGGCTTGCCGGTTTTTTACCGGCCGGCTCGGAAAATTTCAACTTTTTTTCGCATTGCTATCAATCACACGTGTGTGCATTGCAGCATAAACCATAGTCCAATGAAGCACTCCACCCGCGCACCAAAGACGTTATTACATTATACAAACTTGTATGGCTCGCTGAAAGGCGCTTGTCGTCGGACGAACGGGGCAAACGAACGTGATGACAAACCTCTTTCGGTGGCGGCAGGCGGCGATGACGATGATGGGCACGAGTGTCAAATGTGTATAGGTGAACTCTGCGATGAGGGTGGATATCCGAATAAAAAGGACGTAAGAGACACAGATGCAGGCGAAGTGGAACACAATAGGCTCTAAAAGGTAATTTATGGGCACACATGAAACACGTTGGAAAGTCATTCTTTTGAGTGAGCTTCCACGTTTACATACCACAGACAGCTTGAGCGAACCAACGAAAGTTTCGGGATTTTTTGCCTTCTGATGAACGATCAGAAGCACGTAAGGAAGAAGACCAGAATAATTCGAAACATGCTACCGACCTACGCATCTACCCATCACGTAACACACCCTCCAGAGAATTCCCGATAGCGGACAAGACTCTGTCAAACAACCGTTATCTGTTCCCTAATGTTGGAAGATAGGTAACACACCAAAAAAAAAAAGAAACCTCGTGCCCATAGACAGTTAAGTGAAACGACCTGGGAGGGTTTTCCAATCACAATAATGCAATTATAATAACAGTAATTTATATGATCCTGCGCCTGTCCCGAAACGGAAACGGTGCGCACGGGAAAGAGCAGAAACAATTTTTTATCCCTCAACTGAACCACTGAAAAGAGGCAGCAAAATTAATGCCAAACATGCAGATGTTGGTTGGAAATTTCAAGCGTTGGTTGTTTTGCTGATCCAATTTCCTGGTCCCTCTGTCGGCTGGATATGCATTGAGGTTACGCTCTAAGTAGATTAACCTGATGACAAAAGATCCGAGCCCGGAGTGTCGGCAACAAGAAATGTAACCGGCTTTTGAGTCTGAATGGATGAGAGGATGGTTCTCGGATGGGATAGCTGGTTTCAGCTGGCACTTTTCCGGAATTGCAGTCACGGAGAGGGGTGGTAATATGCATACAAACATTCTCGGCCAGTTCATCGTCACAGTCAATTAAAGTATTAAGTGGATTATGTCACATGTCTCTGACAGACACGGAAATTCGCAGCCTAGGACCTCAACAGTCGCGGCGATCCATTAGACTGTTTGTGCGCTCGGAAAATCCAACCCGGAATGTCCCGGATCGATCGAAACGTGGCATTGAATCGAGTGTGAAATTTTTCCTTTCAATTTTTAAAAGGTGCTAATCAGCGTGATTCGTCACGGCTCAATGCTACGCATGAAAGTATGCTAATTGTTGTTCTCGTTGCGACACCTCTTGCTGCGGATGCAACGAGCAACGGAGTCCTGCTGATTTGAGGCGAGAACCCTATTTAAAAAAAAACACTTCTTCATGTAACTAATACGGTTCGACGGAATCACAAGATCGTCGAAACCCGGCAATTAGCCCTACGAGGGAGCGGTTCCCGAACTAGATTTGATTGAGAGTCGAGTCGTGACGAAATAACAGAGCGACACGGCGGCGGCAATGTGATGGGACTTCATCATTACTAAGTTACCAAGCGCTGCGAGAGGGGAGGAGTCGAATAGGACGAAAACTCCTTTTTTTTTCCTCTTCAAATGCAGTTACCCCGTTCGAACTTGAAAATGAAACCGTGACGGCGGCAGAGTGGGAAGGAGAGAAGAGTCGGGCGGGTATGAATGTGCGCATAAATAGCTACTTCCGGCCGATGAAATTAGCTATTCATACAACAATGAATATTATGTTATATTTCGCGTTGAGGGGAGTTGAGAGGGCCGTGTCGAGTGGAGGCATATTTTTTTTCGATTTTACTGTATCTGATCGACCTACAGCAACGAGGCTATGTTGGCGGATAATGGTCTTTTTAGTACATAATTATTATTTTATGGTGGCATTCGGGAGTAGAATAAAAGTAGCAATATGCCGGTAAAAGTTTGGAATAAAAGGTAAATGATTACAAAAAAAACTCAAGCGAATTAAAATACTCTGATGCATTGATAGTATACAGGCAAATGTACAGATTGTTGTAATTGGATTACTAGCTGAACCATGTCCGAGCGTTTCTACGCTTGCAACTAAATGAAAGAAAATTAAATAGAACTGGCACACGTTTATGGTTGTTTTTCGGACTGAGTTTTGATAAAATATTTTCGATTATAGAATTTAATTTTTGTTTTTAGAGTTTTCGTTTTCGTAGCTGCGTTGCATAAATTTATCGAACTTAACGTTGTCGTTCTTAGAATCTATCTTCTTACCCTTTTTTTCAATAGTATTTGCACAAAAAGAAAAAGTATGATAGTGTCTACTATTTTGACTGACTATGCCAATTTCTAAAAGTACTATATGGCAATGTACAATAACTTCTGTATATACTACTGCATTTTCGTGAAAACTACCATACATTTTGACAGGTCATAGTAATTTCTACTGCAATGTTCACATTATCATGGTAGAACTAAACGAAATTATTTTCTGCAAAAGAACATAGGTGTGTGCGCGTGTGTGTGTGTGTGTGTGTGTGTGTGTCACTCATCGGCCGGCAATGGAATTATGGAAGAAATCTGTTTACAACAATCCATTGACCATTGGAAGCAGCTTTAATCCGAGAGCTTGAAAGTGATAGCTCTACTGCAGATCCAGCAACCCATTTCAGAATATCTGGAAAGTCACGCCCATTCCGAGGTGTCTTTCACATACAAAAAGCCCCGCATGTAAACATTACCGATTTCATTTGGATAAGGGCACTGCAACACACTTCCAGATTTGGAAATGTTAAATTTCCAAACCAGGCACGTATTTGGTATTATTTAAAAATAAGGTTATTGTTATATAGTCAGTTACATGTCACCCATGGCCGCTTCCTTAATGACACTCATTTGTTCATTCGTAAGCATAAAAATTCACGATGTTAATTCGTAATTAATTTCCTGCGCGTTGTCTTCGTTTGCTGCTTCTGACCTAGGACAGGACCTGCCAGCTGTTAGTGCAAAAGCAAGTCCATTTAGCTGTGTTCGTTGGAAAGACGACTCTGCCTCCATCTGATGACTTAGCGTCTAAAGGCTTGGTTTTGATGCTTGTTGGAGTTGCTGAACGGTGGAAGCAAGTAGTTGCGTACGAGTTTACGAAAGCATCAATTCCTCCAGAGCAACTCAAGAAGCTAGGGGATTTCCCCCCTTGCCTATCCTGCATGGGGTAGTATGACAAAGGGTTATGTGCCTGATCGTATACTACCGTTCAAATGCCCTCCGCTCGTTTTCAATCTTGTATTCTTTCAATTTTCAAAGCCTGCCGTTACTCTATACGGAACTGTCAATACACTTTCTCTTCATGTCTTTGCGTTCTAGCAATAAAATTACTGTCCGCTCCTAGAGCTTCGCATGGAGATGATAAATTATCTGCTTCTGCTAACTTCATCAAAGATCGTTACTTCCGCGCTGGGGAGAATACAAAAAATAACAATCAAAAGTGAAGCTAGTGTTGTCCCTTATTGAAAAATCGGAAGAGCTTGGCTTGCGAGTACAGTTTGTTACCTCTGACTCCGGTTCCGAGAATCAAAAGATGTGGAAGGATATGGGGCTGAACATCAAAAACCAGAATATCTTGTCTGATCTGGAACTGCAACATCCCATCGACAACAGCCGAAAACTGGAGATCGTGCCCGATCCAGTCCATGTTTTTAAAAATGCAATTCATGGATGGATCAACAACAGATTTCTCGTCGTTCGAAAATGGTATGTCAATAAAAATGGCCTTTCATCGGATATTGTAAATCGGGATCATCTGAAGGAGTTGGTCGAATTCGAGGCAGGGAATCAATTGAGAATGGCTCATAGGTTATCTCCAGCCGACGTGGCGTTCGATGTTCCTGTTTCGTCTGTCGACAAAATGAAAGTATCTAACGCAACAAAATACTGCAATCGAGCGGTTGCTGCTGCGCTACGCGTAGTGGTTTCCGAGAAAAACCGACATGAGCTGCTAACCACAGCATGCTACATTGAGGACATGTCAGACATGTCGGCGACGAGGCGACGGTGACGAATGAAGAACTCATTGCGATAGCAAAGTCGCTAAAGGTGAACAAAGCGCCGGGACCTGATGGTATCCCGAACCTGGCCATCAAGACGGCTATCTTGCTGGATCCCGGAATGTTCAGAGTGGTGATGCAAAAGTGTCTGGACGAAGGCGTCTTCCCGGACGCCTGGAAAATTCAGAACCTTGTGTTGCTACCAAAGACAGGGAAGCAACCAGGAGATCCATCGGCATATAGACCTATATGTCTGTTGGATACAGCGGTTAAGGTGCTCGAGAGGGTAATCCTCAACAGACTGACAACGTACACGGAGGGTACAGGCGGTCTGTCGGACAATCAGTTTGGCTTCCACAAAGGGAAGTCGACGGTGGATGCCATCCTGTCCGTCACCAAGACGGCTGAGGTGGCAATCCAGCGCAAGAGGCGAGGAGTACGCTACTGTGCAGTGGTCACCCTTGACGGGAGAAACGCCTTCAATAGCGCCAGTTGGGTGGCTATCGCCGACTCGCTCCAGCGCCAACAGGTTCCTGGGTACCTGTACAAGATTCTCGGAAGCTACTTCCAGAATCGCGTACTGGTATACAATACAGAGGCAGGCCAGAAACGTGTACAGATCACCGCAGGCGTCCCACAAGGTTCGATCCTGGGTCCGGTGCTATGGAACACGATGTACGACGAGGTACTGCGGCTTGAGTTCCCGAGCGGGGTAAAGATTGTCGGGTTCGCAGACGACATTACCCTAGAGATATGTGGTGAATCCATCGAAGAGGTCGAGTTAACGGCCTCACACTCCATTGGCATTGTGGAGAGATGGATGAGCTCCAGGCACTTGGAGCTAGCCCACCATAAGACAGGTCACGGTGGTGAACAATAAGAAATCGGAGTAACATGCGACGATCAGTGCAGGTAACTGCACAGTAGAATCGAAGAGGTTCTTGAGGTATCTTGGGGTCATGATCGACGACAAGCTGTCCTTTGTCAGTCACGTCGATTAGGCTTGCAAGAAAGCCTCAATGGCTATATCGGCATTATCCCGCATGATGTCGAATAGCTCGGCGGTGCAAGGGAGTAAGCGTAAACTCCTGGCCAGCGTCGCCCTGTCCATACTTAGGTACGGCGGGCCGGCATGGATCACCGCCTTGAGTACCAAGAGCTACGTAAGTAAGCTAGAGAGTACGCACAGGCTCATGTGCCTAAGAGTGGTTAGTGCTTACCGAACGGTATCACGCGACGCGGTCTGCGTCCTAGCGGGGATGATGCCAATAGGCATGGTCATAAAAGAGGACGTAGAGTGCTTCGAACAACGTGGAACAAGAGGTATTCGGAAGACCACTAGAGCCTTTTCCATGGTTAAGTGGCAAAGGGAATGGAATAACTCCACCAAAGGTCGGTGGACCCACCGACTAATCCCGGAATTAACCGGGTGGGTCGGTAGGCGACACGGGGAGGTGAACTTCCACTTAACGCAGATATTGTCTGGCCACGGCTGTTTTAGACAAAACCTGCACAAATATGGGCATGCACAGTCCTCCGCATGCAGCGAATGCGCGGGAGTTGAGGAAACTGCGGAACATGTGTCCTTCGCATGTCCTCGCTTCGACGGCGCGAGATCAGGCATGTTTGCCGTAAGCGGTCACGACACGACTCCGGACAATTTGGTCCCGAGGATGTGCCAATCAGACCCAGAAGCTTTACAGGTAAGGATTCCACGATATCATAAAAACATCGATACTTTTACTTCAAAGCAATAGCGAAAGAAAGTATCGATACATGGAGAATATCATATCGAACATATCGATACCTACGGGGATCAAATGAATACTTTTCTTTTAGCTCAAAGTAAACTACTGAATTTATCAAATTTGTAAAGCAATTAGAATTGATCTTGTAGGGTATCTTCTGAACATATTTTGAAAATTTAGCAGGTTGGCAGTCATTTTTCGACATACCTCGCCATACAATTTTAGACTGCAAATGGGGTCTATCACCTCCTGTTGGGTGTAACACGAATTACTAGTCACCCTGTATATGATAGGGGTATTAGTATTTATGAATTTAAGGAGATATGCCAGGATTTACATGAGCGGCTAAAGATTTCATTAGCACTCATTACAAAGAGTATTCATTTGAATCAAATATTTTCAATTCATACCTTCTTGGTATCGCATTGAAATGTAACGATTAAAATTATTTTATCCCTAACTATAGGAAGCAATAAACCGTTTTGAAAATACCACTCGTTTAATTTACGATATACGTGTTGGAGAATTATGCCAATGGAAACCGTGGTAGACTGGACTAGTTATATGCACGAAAGCCATTATCCGACAGATCTTACGATTTTTTGCTAGTGGTCACAAGAGGATCTTCACTTCCCGCTTTGTTCAAGACTGTCTGGAGAGCATTTTTTCAGCCATAAGATCCAAGCAACGTCGACCTACACCACGGGATTTTGGTAGAAACTTAAAGACAGTAACATTATCGCAGTATATGGCTCATGTTCCGAATTCATCATACTCATTTGACGACCAGGAACATCTGGTAGGAATGGCAGATTGCAAGCAATGGCAAGCAATCCAACGAGCAACATACAACAGCATCAGATCGACAGATGACAGTTGTCGACAACAGTGATGCAGTAGATATGGATTATGAAATGGTGCAGGAAGTTTACGGTGAGGTGCTGGACCGAGGAGAGCTGAATGCGCTAAGGGTACTGTTTGCAAGCAATGTATAAAAATGATGGAGAGTCCAAAGGGTGCTCACTCCGACTATCAAAGCTTCACTTTCTATCGAGCGAACACCAAAAAGAGAAACATCCACTTTCCATCCATCGATACCTTCAATTTTTCAAAGCCATGGAAATCGTGTATCGCAATTCCATAAACTTTATCATTTCGAACAAGGATAAAAACAATGTTGAACAGAAGGTAGTGAATGAATTGGCACTCCTCCGAACATGTTCCACTGCTCATCCTTCAAGATGACATTGGTGCGACGTTACGTATCATTCCGGCTAAAGTCAGGGCAGAAGCGTAAGCAACGGAAGAAAAAGTTTGATAGCAGAAGTATGCTATCGTAGAAGCTGGAATGGTGAAGGGAGAATGCTTTATGGTTTGTTATATATTTTAAAATATGTTTCAGAACATATTTGAAATAATAAATGAGAAATATTAATCTGTTTAAAAATGTAAAGATCATTTTTTTGTGGTGCTTTTTTTTTAATCCTTAAAATACATCCACATTTGGGCTTATTCTCCTTCTAGGGTGACTCGAGAAGAGTCGATTTCGACTCTTCTCGATGTGCGTCTTCCATTTGATTTACATTAGTCGATTCGCATCGCGCGAGTCGGAATCAACTCTTCTCGAGTCACGCTACTCGCAGAATAAGCCTAATTGTTTCTCTATGGCTAGCAAAAATAATATTCATTAATACCGTGAGTTATGAAAATCAGAAGTTTGCTCATACTAGAAAATGATAAAATGTTGGGTTTTTGGATCGCTCCTCCTAAAAATGATACTTTCTGGAAAAATAAAGACCAGAAAAAAGTTTACGAAGATTTAAAAGTAACGCGTATTATTTATTTGAATTTTTAGTATCATCCTTTTCTTCCCTGTAAGGCAGTTTTGTATTCGCAGAGCCTCAAATTCACGAACCTCTCCATTTAAAATATTGACAATTGTTAAACGTTTACTTTATTGAATATTACCAAGTATTAAAAGAATATCGACGAATTTTGATTATATTTTTAATTACATTATTTTCAATAAGAATTAATGTGTTAACATACCTGGCAACACTGGAGCGACCCCCGTAGATCCAAACAAGCTTCAAGGTAAGATGATTTCAATATCAAGGTAAGAAAATCATATTAATTTCTCTGAATTTTTCATATATTTATGTAACATATATGTACATATTTATGTAATGTTGGGAAAAAGGGAGTACCCGATTGAAGGGATTTGGATAGGAAGAGTGGGACTGCCAACTTCCTGTTGTTAACATTTCGTGAATAGAGGGCGGACTCTTCTCTCCATCTAATGAGACTTTTTAATTGGCGAGGGCTCGGTTTTGGTGTGGTTTAAGCGAACATGTTTCTGGAAGCAGATTCTCTCTAGACCCCTGTAGCTTTGAGTTGCGCGTAAGTGTATCTGCTTACAATACGTTTTTGGCCCTTCATACAGGAACATGATGAAACATTTACCACAGAACAACCTTGATCAAATCGTTTAATTAAAATAGTTCAGTGCTACAGGCAGTTGCCTTGCTACATAAGATGGTATTTCGCATCATCATCATCAATTGGGAGTGAATCGGTGTACGATTTATTCACTACGCGAAGTGGAGTGAAATGAATACAAAAAGGTATTCATTTTCATTTTAATGCTTCGACGATGTAGGGCCCTGTGTCTGACCCATTGTTGCGCCTGTGTTCTGATATATCCTACTTGATTGTTGTGCCTGTGTTAGCTACCATACTTCTTTTTCGCGAATTCGGATCAAATTCGAAGTGAAATATTTAATTGTTTTGTTCATTGAATGTATTTGGCTTTGATACTTAAAAATCGTACATGCTAACATAATCTAATTGCATTAATCAAATATGGCTGTTTTAGTCTTCTTATGGAACATATTTTAGTCTATCTTGGTTTTGTAACACGTCAGAATTGAATGCTTAACTCGCTACCAACCCGCATTAGTAATACTTATTACTATTATCTGACTGGTTTTTAATGTTGGGCTAAGACCCTGCTCTTTCATGTTAATGCTCATCCCACTTGTCGGCGCATTCTGAGGTGTTCTTACCTTCTTGTCAGTAAGACCTTTTGCTGTTACTGATTGTTCTTTCCCGCGACGCTTGTCCAAGCTAATTGCTGAGGAGCTCACTTGACGTTCCTTCTGAGTTCTGACAGTTCTGACAGTTCTCAATTTACGGGACCGAGCTGCATCTTCTAGCTGTAAATTTATTGGAATACAGATTAGTACAGAGACTATCGATAATTGTACAGATACAGTAGATTAACGATCCCAGTTCGGCGGAGGAAACAGTTTCAAGAGCACATCTGAAGCTACTTCCTCCGCCACGAAGTGAAACAGGTGTCCATTGATCGCTAACCCGCTGCAACTGTACAATCGCCGGTAGTTTCGGCTCTAATATATTATCTACCGACGACGACGATGATGATTCGACTGCCGGTTGGATTCTTGCAAGCGCTTTCTTCGCGCATTTCCTACGATATTTGCTCTCTCTCGCGTCACCGATAACTGCCATCAATTGATCCTGCGGGGATAGAATCGGCTCTGGCGTCGAAGAGGATTCATCGGCGTCATAGAAGGAATTGGACTCTGGGGATGGGATCGGATCTGGTGTTAAAAAAGATTCAACGATCTCATAGGATGGATTGGACTCAAGTACAGCTGGCGATGGGATCGGTTCTGGTGTCGGAGACGAGTCATCGGTCTCATAGGATTGACCGAACTCAACTACAGTAGTTGAGTCCCGATCAATCGGGTGAGACTGATGAAACGTCTTCGACGCCAGAGCCGATCCCATCGCCAGTTGTACTTGAGTTCAATTCATCCTATGAGACCGATGATTCTTTTTCAACACCAGAACCGATCCCATCCCCAGAGTTCAATCAAATTATAGTAAGTTCGATAATTGCTCCGATGCGATTAACGACCACAGTGCGGCGGAGGGAACAGTTTCAGGAGCACTTCTGAAGCTAATTCCTCCGCCACGAGGTGAAACAGGTGTCCACTGATCGTTAACCTGCTGCTAGTGTACAATTGCCGTTCCAGTTCTAATATTTAATCTACCGACAACGACGGTGGATCAATTCTGGTGTCGAACAAGATTCGTCGGCCTCATGCGATTGATTGAACTTAGGGGGATGGGATCGGTTCTGGTGTGAAAGAGGATCTCATACGATTGATCGAACTCAACGACAGCTGGGGAAGATATTTCAGCAAAATCTCTTTGAACTTAAATATAAGCTGGATACGTATCCAACTCAATGAGACACGACCGATGATGACGGTCCCGGAGCAGCTTATCGTTGAGAATAGTGCTGGTAAAACAGGAGGAAAATACATAACGACTCAAACCGCCAACGATTCAAGTTCAAACTAATCTTGCTGAAGTGTCTTTTCCCCAGCTGTGTAGTTCAGTTCAAAAATAGGGGGGAAATACAAAAAGCGATACCAATCGGCGATGCTGCCCTTTCCCCTTCGACTTCCTGCGTCATAGCATTGGAACAACACCACTGTGAAATCACTTCCAGTGGTTTCTCGTCGGCCGGGGTCAACATCGGATCCGATGCTGGTTCCTCCGGAATAGCTGGTAGGAAAGGCCTAAGCCGAGATCTTCTCCGCCTTTGCCCTGAGGACGGGGAAAGCTCTTCTTGATCTTCGTGTTTCGTCGGTGTTGTTGGTTCCGCAAACGACGTCTCATCTTGTTCTGCAAATTGCTCATCAAGTGACGTTTGAGAAGCTTGTTCTGCGAGTGATGTCGCATCTTGTTCTGTAAATTGCATCATTGGTACAAATTGGTCGTCAAGTGGCGTTGTAGTAGCTTGTTCTGTGAGTGATGTCGCAGTTTGTTGTTCCGTAAGTGGCGTCGCATCTTGTATTGTGAGTGGCGTCGGTGTTTGATCTGCTGTTATCATTGGCGTTTGATCCGTGAGTGGCGTCGGTGTTTGTTCCGTGAGTGGCGTCCGTGTTTGATTCGTGAGTGGCGTCGGTGTTTGATTCGTGAGTGGCGTCGTAGTTTGCTCGGCAAGTGGCATCGCAGCTTGCTCAACGAGTGGCGTCGCACCTTGCTCGGTGAGTGGCGTCGCAGCTTGCTCAGCAAGAGCCGTCAGATTTTGTTCATTCATCACAAACGAGTTTACATTTGTTGATAGTGGGAGCTGCAAAAATTAGACGCACAATAAGCATAGTCGGACTCGGTGAAGATACTAATAATACACCCTTTCTTACAGGACACCTTCATGGAATGGAAAATTTCTTTGTAACAAAGATAAATGTTCAGACATCCGGGTATCTGGATAATGAGAAAATTTACGTTTGAATCTTACTTCCCCTCTTTGTTTACAAAATCAGATACGTCTGTTTGAAAAAGTACTCGAGAATTATTAACGAATAATGGGCGTATATTGCAAAATGTTAAAAAATGAAGGGAAAAGGCGAAAGACAAGGTGGCCAAATTCGTCCGCGCCCAGGACCAGAAGGTCGATACGGCCGACCAAGCGTAAATTAATAGTGACTGTTAGTAGCTTTTCAATATCAAACACTACCTTAGGTTCGTTCATTTTGATAACTTCAAAGGATTGTAAGTGATCAACAAATTCACGTGAATGAATGCTATAGCATACCAAAAATAAGTTTCTATCGTCGTCTGTCAGGATGGTTTGTAGCTCGTATATGCTAATTAAATCTCTTTCTTTGATATAAAAAACAGTACCCTTGGTGAACAACGAACCTTGCTTCCAAAATTTGTCTACATGTAAGGCTGAATCTTTATCAACGTGAAATTTTTCTCCAAGCAATACTTGATATTCTTTAGCAACCGGTGAATTTGAAATTTTTGATTGGCTGTAATCAATTGAAGGAGTAATAAAAATACTGTTATACACATTGAAAGCAAACTTATAACCTACTTTTATGCCTAAAGATTTACATAAATTTATCTTATTATTGTTTGTTCTACTATATTGTTTCGCATCGCAGTGTTTGGCTTCACCTCTCATAGCCCACTGATAGAATTCGTTATTAAAAACTATTTGGCCAAAACTATTTCACGTCCCCTAGGAAGGAGATGACCAGTGTACATCTCCAACACCAAGTTCCTGAAGAAGGGTTCTCTTGTGGATATGATCATTATGATCATATCAAGACCAACAACTGAAAAGGGCCTAACACCGAAATTTAAACAAATCGTTTAAAGTTTTATTTGATAGATCATGAGCATCTCCTACATCATAGTTAAATTTGAAAGTATACCTAACTTTGTTGAAAAAATATTTCAGATTATAAAAAGGCCTATAACAAGCTCATGCATTTATTATGATGAGGCCTTCATTTCAAAGGCCTTATGATTGAAATGAACTGAACGCTTTTCATAGGGCTTTTTTAAATGTATGTTTAAAATTCTTCTTACGGTTTCTAGAGTTCCACAAAGATTTCTCATTTTAACTTCGGAAGAGTTTTATTATTTTCTGTTGTTGAAAAAATAACAGTGGCCTCAACACAAAATGATGTTATAACAAGCCTTATCCCGAAGGACTCTTATAATTTCTCGGCGAAGAAGAGCCTCAACACGTAGGCCTCATTGAAAAAACTGACAGTTAAGAGGCATAACAAAGAGGCCCCATGATATTTTCAATCTAGAATTGGGCGTTATTTTTTCTTTTCGTGTTTTGCGGCATACATAAACGTTAATATAATCTATTCTTACAAGATTATATGCATCTCATCAAACTTCAATCGTCAACGTGATTAAAGCAAGATAAACTGATTTAATGTTTAAATAGGATTTATTCATGTAATATTCAATTTGATTATCGTTTTTCTCATTGTTTACATTTTGGAGTTAGGCCCTTTTCAATTGTTGGTCTTGATATTAATGATTTTTGTATAGGCTGCTTGTTCGGTTCGTTAATGGTTGTCTTTTGGATTTCAGGAAAGCTCTTTCCTGATCTTCTACAGATGAAAAAAGTAAAATACTAAAATTCTGAAGTTTAGTCCGAAACTTTTGGCAAGTTTCCTCATTAATTTCTTGGTAGACACTCCAGATGTTCTCGGAAATTTGGGATATTTCTCGCCTGAATTTCTTGTAAAATCTTCTTAAATCTGTTGGAAGTTTCTACTTGAACTTTTGTGAAGTCCTCTTCTGAACTTCAGGGATGTTTTCTCTTGAACTTCGGGAATGTCGTTTCCTGAATTTCCTTTCGAACAATTAGGAGGTACCCTCTAAGTTTTTTGAAAGTTTCTTCCTGCTTTTCTCAGAAAACATCTACCCTTATTTCTGGAAATTCCTGAGCTCCGGAGAAAACCTCATTCTGAAATTCTGGAATGTATTCCGAACTTCAGAGAAGTCCTCTAGCACTTCTGGGTAGTTCCAACGAAACTTTTGGGAAGTTTCTTTCATAACTTCTCGAAAGTCCCGATTTTTTTTTGAGAAATTCCTTGTAGAACTAATAGGTAGTGCCCTCTCTGTTAAGTTTTTTCCTGAAATTCGGGATAGTTTCCGATCTTGAACTCCGAGGGAAATTTTACTGAAAATTTGGGAAGTCCTCCATAATTTCTAAAGAATTCCCTTAAATTTGTTCGAAATCCTCATTCTAAAGTTCTAACATTCTCTTCCGAATTTTGGTAAAACATTCTAGCACTTCTGAGTAGTTCCAACTAATCTTTTGGGATGATTTTTTTTCGGAATCTTTGGGAAATTCTTCACTAAACTTCAGAGAAGTTCTCTCTTGAAGTTCTAGGACGTATCGTCTTGAGGTTTGCGGAAGTGTTTCTAAATTTTTGAAAAATTATGGCAAGCACTCTCCCTTGTTAGTGTCTTGCCGAGCTCCGTGGAAGTTATTTCCTAAACTTATGCTTCTCCAATTCCTGGGAAGAACCTCAGAACTTCTGGAAAGTTCCAAACTTTTAGGAAGTCCCCTTTATCAAAGTTTTCCTGAAGCTCTATGAGGCCCTCTCCTAATTTTCGAGGAAGTTCTCTCCTGAAATTCTGTGAACTTTGATCTAGATCTTCGAGGATGCTTGGTCCTGATTTGTTTGGGATATTTCTTACTAGAACCTTTAACAATTGATCGCTACACTTCAGAGAAGTCTCTTCCTGATCTTCGAATAAGATGTTTTTTCAAGGAAATCTCTACCTGACGCGTAGGGAAGTCCTTCTGAACTTTGTAGGATGAGCCCTTAGTTCTGGGTATTATTTTTCTATACTTCTAGGAATCTAGGAATCATTTCATATACCACTTAACTCGAGGGCAAATTTCCAAATCCAAAGTAGGTATTATTTCAGTATATTTGCGTATAGAAATACTTTAAAAACAACAATCCGAGTTCTGCGGTTTTTTTCAACAACTCATGACCTTTTGACCTGTTGAGCAAAGTCTCTGTGTGACAACCGAATGAGCTTGAGAGCCTTGGAGGATCACAAAAGTAAGAGTATTCAAATGAGAAAATAAAATTTACTTTTTGTTATTCCGACCCAAGTGTATCAAGCTCTTGGTCATTTTGCTACCACTACTGCTAAGCATTTGTTTTGCGAGCTCTACGCCACTTAAAGCCTGTTTCGATGTTCATAATAATTTTAATATGTTCGGTGAGCCATTCGAACTGACCATAATTTGATTAGTGTTTAACCCTTTATAAGGCCGTGACAACCAAGCAAGGAATTAGCACATACTATTATGGAACACAATGCTAACGGTGATTAGTGAATACGAATATTTTACTTTTAAAAAAATATGCAAAATTGTAGGTGGCAATATAGTTGCCACTGCCCGTTAAGTCGAAAAACATTGGTGGCAATATACACTCAGGCAAATGCACTTAAGAAATTCAAAATGATAAACTTATGAAAACCCAAAACCGAAGGAATTTTCTGTTTCATAAGTCACTTATGCGTTTCATATTAGACGCCTTGGTTTTCACTATTTGGACGTAAGGCATTCATAAGTCACGAATTTGAAATTCATAAGGCTAGTTTTGAAAATCGACAGTGTTTATTTGAAAAAAAAACCAACATCATCATTTTTGCTCCCAAGAGAGCAGCAGCAGCAGTGTGACCAAAAGCTTGAATCCACCGGGACCGCTGGCAGAGGTTAGTCAAAAAAAAACATTTGAATAATATTTCTTAATTTTAATTGAGCTTTATTTCTTAGAACAAACATCAATACCTTACACCGAACATCCTAAAACACCTGCTTTCTGAAACCTTTTTTGGCCAGCAAGTTCTGAAGTTCGGTACGGAAAGTAAGCCTTTGTCATCGCCGGGGAGGAAATTTGTCGTCAATGCCGTGGCGCAATACCACCTCAAGCAGGGAAGAAAAACATCGCGATAAATACTACACGAATACAACGACATAATTGTTTCAGTTTTCTCCAGAGAAGAGAAGGTAAAAGAATGTGAATATTATTTAATAAAGTTATTTAATAAAGTCGTAGAGAGCTATATTTTTGCAAAACGTTGCTCTGGAACATGATGTACCTTCATACAAAAACTCAGTGCTCAAGGACGTCATTTACCCCCCTGACGATAATAGGCTAAGACAAACGATAAGTCCTGCCGAATCCATCATTTGCCCTATTGTATTCCATAAAAATACATTTTCAATTTCATGCAAAAATATATAAATGTTATAATTATGCTTTTTGTTTTCCATAAGCGTGCCTACTAAAATTCATAATGCGGACTTATAGGTGTCTGATTTCTTAATTTAAAAATTCATAAGGCACCCTTATGAAAAGCTTACGTTATGATTTCATCCAGAAAATCTGTTTCATAAGGTACCGCATTGAAATTCATGAAAATAACTTGTGACTGAACTTCATAAGGGGTTTTATTGAATTTCTTATGTGCATTTGCCTCAGTGTAGTTGCCACTGCCCGTGAAGCCAAAAAATTGAAAACGTTGGTGGCAATATAGTTGCCACTGCCCGTTAAGCCGCAAAAGGTAGGTGGCAATATAGTTGCCGCTACCCGTGGAGCCGAAAAACATCAGTTGCAATATGCCGGAAATGCTGCATCAAATGAAAAAGCGATTCTACCAGTAGACATATGAATAGAACTGCAGAACTTGACTCAGAAGATCTGAAATTGTCCATCTAATTTAAAACATTTTCCAAAATGCCATTTTTAATGGCCATTTTAGCTAATTTTTGACCACTGCTTGAAAATTACAGTTTTCTCGAGAATAAAAAGCTTTAAAACTTGGATTTCTTTTCAAACACTATTCAAAAAAAAATATAACCTCTTGGTATCCTGAGTTGGTTATCGACAAAAAATCAAAGATATATATTCAGTAGCTGAAGAGAAAAAAATATGAATTGTTGGTGGCAACATAGTTGCCACTGCCTTATAAAGGGTTAATAGCATTAGGCTTATTTCTGCATTAAACAAATTGCAACAGACTGCGAAAAATAATGATGGTTTAGTGTATTTTTACCTAGCTAAGCCATTTACCGATGAAAAAAGCGTATCAAAACAAACACTTACTCGCCAAAATGCGGCAAGTCAGTCACTAGTTTCCGAGTGCTCGATTGAATCGACCAACTCGACAAAATTACGTCCATCTCGACATCTGTAATAGCAAAACAGATCTGTCGATCAAAGAAGCGTTCACCTCGACTTCTATAATTGGCCCCATAATCACTAATTTTACCATTGGTTTTAAAATCGAAATTTCATTGGAAGCAAAATCAAGTTTCGAGCCGATTTTCTCTACACAAAATGGTACATACGCCCCTTTGAAAATCTACCCCAGAATTTTTGAGCTATTTGCATATGTTCCTCCCACGTTAGTCGTGCGGAGGTAGAACGGAAAATTGATAGTTCCATGCAAGAACTGCTTAAATGAACGACTGGACGGGACGATACTCCTTCAGAAATTAGCTTTACAAGTTTTCCCACCAGTGCAAACCGAATAAATACCTAAATTCAATGTCCTGTATGAAAGAGCATATTATAAACATACACCGAGGAGCATTTGGAAGCGTAATTCCAGTTAGATGATGTCAACTCAACCAAGAACTCCTTCGAAATCATCCTTCAACCGCAATTCACCAGCTACATTCGACCGTGATGATTTCGGGAAAGCTCGTGGCAGAGTTGGCATGATCAACCCCATAAAATCATGCTTCCGAATATTCCAGTTTAGTTACAAAACTCCCACTAATTGCCTCACCTGTTGCTCCGCCGAAGTTGGCTCTGCGTCAGACCATTCAAGCTGTTCCGAATGTTCATTCATCGGAGTTTCCTGGAGATTATCGGCAGAGTATAATTAAATACAATTTCGCTTATTTATATGTAATCTCTAAAGCTTACGTTTGGAAGAAATCTTTGTTTATCCTCAGGTGAAAGCGGTGGCGGGGGGTACGTAAAATCGTTGTAAATTTTTAGAAGGATGTCTTCTTGCGTGTGCGGATCGATGATGGGGATAGCCCGAGGACGACGTTGTGGTTTAGGATACATATAATACGGGGCCGCTACCGGGGTGGTCATCATATGAGGATAATGTTGCAGAGATGGCGGCAGCATTACGGGCTGGAACTGCGGAACCGGAAATGACTGATATTGGTCTTGCGGTGGCACTTGATCGGGCACATCATGAACAGGCATCGGGGGTTGGAGAGTATGCGGGATCGGTGGTTGATGCAATTGCGGCATCATGTAAGGTTCGTGCAATGCGTAATTTACGAACACCGGCATCGGATGCCCTGGTGGCGGCATCTGTGGACATTAGCATTCAGGATTGAAGAGATTAATTTGACGAAAATGATTCAAAATTTAACACCTTCGCGCCAAATCTGACGAATAGTCAAAACCAATAGTGCAATTCAATGGAAATTGCTATTTCTTTACCAAACTTATGCTTCGGTCTAACAAGCCACGATTGTCCAATCGTTAAGAATGATGAAGAATGCAACCTCATGATAGAATCAATTTGAACTTTCACGTTAATTTTTACCGATCAAACCAACCGCGAAAGGTCGCAACTTTCAGAAGGAAAATCTACTTACATTAAACATCTCATGGTTTCCCTGGGGCTCGTAAGGCGGATAGGGGACCATACCCGGTGGAACCGGGCCAAAGTTCATCCAGGGGTTGAAATCCCATGGCGAAAATGGCGCCGGTGGAGGACGTTGGGGACGCGGTGGGCGCGAATACTGACGCGCGTTGTTGCGGAATTTCGGATAACGCTGGGACCGAAACATCTCAAGTCGTCGATATTAATCAAGAAAAATCGGTTTTTAAAATTCTTTCACTGCACTTTCGCACGGAAATTGAAAATTTTCTCACATTTCAAAAAAAAAACTCGACCGTTGAGGCGTAGCGTTGGAAACTGAATAACGAATGTGAGCAGAAACCGGATGTAAAATGCAAGACATGCTGACTCGATCGACATAAGCGAGAAACAGTTTGGATTTTTTTTTCTTTTGGTTGGCAGCGAGGCGCAAATAAAAACCGATAAAACCGGGCCACTCAACTTGCCGGTTATCTTGGCTGCGTACGCTGCGGAATACACACAGAAAAGTTCTACAGTCAATTTTACCATTGCTGCAGGAAACTTGAATGACTAGAATGACAATGGCAGTATATTTATATTGAACTGACTATGATCGTGGTCAAAATGACCATTAACAATAGATTTTTTTTTATTGTTTCAACATTTACAAACGGAACGGTCCTTGTAACCATGATCAGAGTCGAGAATACCATGAGGGAATTGGATCATTTTCATGGTTATTGTAACCTCTATATTCTTGTTACAGTTCAAAACCGGAAGAAAATTACTCGCGCCAATCAATTTAACTATTTATCCGTATGACAACAAAGTGTCGCATCTAGTGCGCTGTGTAGCACATCAGGTGCGCTCTACACCAACTCTCGATGACCAACATGTTCTTGTAGGCTGCAAGCTACAACGAATTTATTTGTTTAGAATATTAACACTAGTAGTTTAGAAATGTACTCACAAATTTGGTGTTCTTAATCTGGAAGGGGTTTTGGCTATCAGTTTCTAATCGTTGTATCTATCGTGTAAACTAAATTTCCGGGTTAAGTGTCGTCCATTTCATTTCATTTATATTTTCATCTTAGCTTGGTAATAAGTAGGATCGAATGAGGTTTTACTTCTAGCATTTGCGAGATAACAACAAATCTCGAGTAATTCATGTTAAGGGCCTAAAAGCCATTTGTAAACAATGACTTTAAATGTCGACTCTAACGAGACGTCTCTAATGTATCGTCATCTGGTTTGCGCTGGAACCGTTCAGAACTGAACCAATTGCAATCTTCACCGAACGAACCGGTCTATCCCAAGTTGCAGAGCTGCTGGAGGTATAAACTTCCAGATGGTTTTGGTGGTCGTGAATTTTTCTGAGAGAGCGACCTCCATATGCACAGCCTTGGTCGTGAGCCCAGGGGAAGAGGGCCACCCAACGTTTAACATTGCTTTTATCCACCTTTACGTGTAGTGGTCCGAAGTAGTCCAACCGAGTGAAGGTGAACGGTTGGACATAAGCTGTTAAGCGCAACTCAGGCAGTGGAGCCATGCAGAAACTTAGCTTCGGTCGGTACGAATGGAACAGCACCGATTCGGCCTCGGGTGCGCAGAATACCCTTCTCATCCAAAAACGTTCACTTATTGTAGATGGAACTAGACTTTTCCACGGTGAATTGGCGATTCTCAGGTGATCCCTGAAGCCTCACTAAGATAACGAGTTAGTCATGGATGGAATTCACTTTGAGCCATCTTCAGCCCGTTGGAGATCTTCGCTGCAATTTGGTCCAGGAGCGAAGTAGACCGCTCAAAAGTAGGTAGGCCGCAGTTCTTCTTTAGTTGGATTAACCGTTTGTTGCTTAGGCCAGCGTCCTTTGGGTTCGTAAAGGAAAGTCGGTCCACGGAACCAAGGATTCTTCATTGATACTTGCGAACCGCTGTTTCACTTGGTAGCTAGACGACAAAATCTCACCAACTCGAACGGCAACGAGCTTATGGTACCGTCGATGATCGGTTGAGTGTATTCTCGCAAGTACAGTGCTTGCATTACTCCAACAAAACCAACTAAAGGTGTATTTCTGCTACTTTTGAGTTGATTCCATCAACCGGATACCTAGAAATGCTGCTTCTAGTTCAAGTCGAGGAATTGTGAGAGCCTTCAACGGTTCTTCTTTGGTCTGTACCTCTGTATCTCGGTCGGTTTCCAAACGGAAGTACACTACACAAGCACAGGTGGTTTCACTTGCGTCGCGTCAAAAAACAGGGGGATTTGTATACGACCGAAGTTCGTCGATGAACGGAAGTAGCATCGGGTTATGCGTACCAGATCCAGATGCTGAAGTAAGTCCACTCATTGTCGCCCTGTTCCTTTAGCCCAAAGAGCTTGGATCCGAATTTTGCCGGGAACAAGGAAAAAGGCAATGAGACCGAGCGCATGATAGGAACATGGCCGTGAATCAGAATTACAGGTTGCACTGTAGCTATTGCGCCGAATGCATAGATAAAGTAATCCTCATTTGGAATTCACTTCATCCCGAACACCGTCTCGGGTTTTTCATCCCGTTCCAGATGTAGGTTTTTGGATTCTTCTTCGGCAACCTCACCTATTCCTCGCAGAACTTCAGGCTCATTGGGCAGGAAGCGGCGGAGAGTGACACTCGCTTTAGAGTGTACCAGTTTGACCTCGTTTACCACGGCAATTGCCTCCTCTATGGCCGCGAAGCTGTCCAAGTAATCATCGACATAGTTCCTGTTCTTGGTAGCTGTTGCGGCTCTCGAGTACTCGATGGCATACTCTTCGTTGATGTTGAGGTTCTTTACGAACTCCACCGACGCCAGAGAACAGGACGATCCAAAGAGGATCTATTGGACAGTCACGTTATACGAAACGCTGTGATTGGCAAACAGGTGAGCGCGATCTTAGTTCATGGAACATGTCCATGGTATCTCAACGCACAGCTGCTAGATATAAGCGGAACTGACATACAACCATCGGAAGCGAAGTCAGTAAATCGGGTCCGTTCAGTAAACGGGAGTTGAAGGAGACCTCGTCCACTTTGATGATCTGCTCACTCAAACGCTCCTGTAATTCTGGCTCTTGTTAAAGCCCTTGCGCCAATGACACCAGCCGTCGGACTGCCATGGGATAACTGTTGGGAAAAATCCGCAGTGTCCCACAAAAAGCCGGTTTCGAAGTTTCAAGCAGCAGTCATTTCGCGAGTCTCGTCAGTTGATTCAAGAACATGTTGAGGAATTACAACCACGACATCTTCAGGAGGGAAATAGTCCCAAAGTTGATCATTTAATTCACGATCATAGTCGGACGCTTTCCCGACGTGAAAACCGACGATCGTTGATTAGGTCGTTTCATTTCACTCCGATAGGTTGTGATGGCTCTGCTTTTCACGTGCCACGTTTCCAGTCAACTTCAGAGTAATGGCCCAAACAAGTTTGACAGTTGTTGCAAATGACTTAGATATGTCCAATAGGAATCGGTTTGGATGTATGTGGATGTGCCTGTTTTCTTTCCGACAAGCAAGCTTACTCAGATCGGGTTTATCCGCTGACGTTGCCGTTCCGCTTCCGTTATCATTGTGTTTGGGCCGTTTAACAACAGCCGTATAGAACACGACAGGAATAGTGCGGAAAAGCGGCTGTTGAAGATATCCATATTTAGCTTAAGAAATTTGAATTATTCTAACGTTAACAGTTCGACATGACACGAATTGTCTTCATCTGAGAGTAGAGAGCGAGAGAGAAATTCATCCCGATTACGATGGTGGCCGATGGTTGCTCGAGAATAGGCAGATGAAGAACAGTTCAAATTTTTGTGAATAGTCAGTATTGAAATACACATCGAATCTTCAACATATTTCGTTTTAGTTCTTTCTTTCTGGTCATTTGAAGACAAATGGTTTGATGACGTTGGCATTCCCAGACTTGTGCACGTGTGATCACGATTAGGAAATCGGCAAAGTCCTCTCGTAAAAAGGGACTTTGATCATTTTGGTGAATCGTTGGTAAATTTTCCACGAGTGATCCCTTTTCGGGGCTAGTAGAAACTTACGAAGAAAGACCATGGTAGTTTTAAAGATAGCGAATTTATGGATAAATAATAGTGACTTTAGTGACTAAAATAATAGAAATAGTGACCAAATAGTGACTGAAACGTGATTTCCATATTTTAGTATTTTTTTTAAATTTGTTGTATAAGTACAGTAAAAATGATCTAAGTGAACAAAAAATGCGTAATACTGCGGTGCCGTGCTTACTTCTGACATATCTTACTTCGCAATTCTTTTTCTGAGTCATTGCCATTTTTTTGTTGTTTTCACTACCTTATTTACCTTAGTATAAACAACTAGTTTCAATACTTCTCAATTCTGTACTCGGTACTCGAGGTCATCACTTTGCATTTTAACAAGTTCGTCAAGAAAAAGGAAAACGATGTGCGGTAGAAGCAATCGACTCTGACGGACTCCAAGGCGTTTTCCTTAAAGCACCTTAACATGCGAATAAGATTTTCTGCATCGGAGTGCATCGTGACTGGGGACTGTTTCAAATTACTGATAAAAACTGGCCAGTCTACCGGATTCCCAATGAAGATGCGCTGCAATTTGCTTTTGCGAGAATTTTCGAGTGTTGAAGGGTGTGGACGGGAAAATGATGTGGAATCGCTGCACGAAAGTCTTCTTTTCTTTTAATCAGTCAAAATGTTCGAGACATTACAGGGTTAAGTGACCGGAAAACTGGCAACAAAGCAGCGAAGCGGAAATTCCAATCAAAATATTTACAACACATTTTAGTCAAATATAGATCCTTGTTTGAAAATCTCCTTCACCATTTCCTACGTTTTAATTCCATAAAAAAAAACGTAAATTACTCCAACACTCTTTCGATCATGACTATTAGCACCATTTCTTCAGTAGAAAAAAAGCACGCACATAAATGAACGAAACCCACTGGCTACCAAACAATTTCACGCTTACCTCGCTACTTGCATCTGAGGCCACCACATTTTCCTTTTTCTAGTCTGTAAGCCGAAAGGCCACAATCCCACCATACAAATTAGAACCTATCTAAATTGGTTGGAAAACTGTCCAACCCTGCGGCTAAAGTAGTTAACTTTCTGACTGATGTTGAGCTGGGGGAACAAAATCCAAGAAATGTTAATTCCATATTCGCGTGACAACAGGATCACGGTTCGAGCATAGAAAGGGGCTCGTTGTGGGTGAACCCATATGTGCTGTCAGTCAGTAGTCATCATCAACGACGTCGTAAACATTCCCCGCCCCTGGCAACCCAGTCTAGCTCTTTCGTCGCCACTATTTTTTTTTTTTCGTTCCTGTTGTTAACTCGATTCCAAACAATTTTGCCCATTATAAACGGGGGGTTGATTTGTTTATTTGATAGCCAGTTCTCAAATATAGGCTGAAAATAAATATCATAAAACAATAACAATCGCATATAAAACACACCATCCAAAACGAACCGATAAATTCAAGCGGAAAGTTGTAAATTTGTCGTTCTTGTAGAAGCGAATAAGAAGAAAGCACAAGAAAACTACCAGCCAACTTTTTGTGGTTTTCTAATCATGACCAACTGCAAAGCGTGCACACAACAACACGCACCCCTGTTTGATTCTAATAACATTTTTCCAAAGGCCTGCTATACTATACGATTGATACGATGACGACCCGGGAAAGGTGAAAAAGCGGTTTCTTCTCCAATTAACGGTGCATTGTGTTGTTCAATGTCATAATTCCTCGCTCGTTGCCGGGTTTGCATGAAAAAAAAGAAGTTGGACGCATAGATCAACAAAGACCGATACCGAAGGGGAATTTTACACTAGAGTGATAACGAACAAATGGCAACGAGAAAAAATAATAGTTGGATAAAAAAAGCTATCTGCGCTTCGATATGTTTTCTCTGCACACAATCCGACTCACGGATCATCCGTAAATGTTCCAGAGCAGTTCAATTTGGTTAAATAAATTGAAAGCCCTTAGAATAATATTGGAACCGAAAAACGACATGCAACGCAACTGCCGGTTTTTTTTCTGAGCACTCAGCTGCATTTGAACTGAAAATCAAAGACCGTGACAAATTTTGACTGGCAATCTATCGTTGAAAAAAAATGCATCTACCCAAAAATAATAGCTCGGTGACCGACGGTTGAAATTATTTCTTAGAAAACGAAACTGCTGCAATTAGAATACAATGCATGGGGAAAGTCGTAGCCACGGAAGCAATTGTGTTGAAATTAGAATACTTCCAGACATGTTTAAGATGGGCTATAAAAGAATGAAAATGCGGGATATGGGTTGAACTTCGCTGAACGCACACACAAAGTTATGTAATTCATTGCTCCATAATCGTTATTTGATCCAAATGCCGACGCAAGTCACATTTCCACGAAAATCTTCCGAAACGATCGTCATACGAGTAATTAGTATAGTCACTAGATTCATAGTCTGGCGGATACAACGACGGAGCCAATTTGAGCTGTCAGTTGGCGGAGCCGATCAGAGCATATCTCGGTAATTTATGTTAAGGGACCTAAACGCCATTTGTAAACAATGACTTTAAACGTTGATTTCTCACGAATTACGAGAATCCACCATATCCTGCTACCCATATGGTAGAACTAACTTTTTCTACCAAATGCTGCTTTCATTCACGAGAAGTGATTCGAGATTCAAGAGAAATCGATATTGAAAGTCATTGTTTACAAATGGCTTTGCAGGCAGCTTAACATGAATTACTCGAGATATGCTCGATTAGCTCCGCCACAGTGACAGTTCAAATTGGCTCCCGTCATTGTATCCGCCAGACTATGAATCTGGTGACTATAGTAATTAGTAGGCTAGCATCCCACAACCTCACTTTGCTCATGGAAGATCAGGTTGAAAAAGAAGAAGACACCGAGTGGTGATAAATCTGACAGCTCCCATGTAAAGTATAGGACGATCATTTTAAAATGCTTCTAAAATATTCAAATGACATTCTAATTAAAAGTGGTTTGTTGTATGATGTAAGAAAAATCCAAAACTACTCAATAAAGATATTTTCAGCAAGATAAAAATAAAGCAAAATAATGCCCCTATTTTGCGAGTTTAGGATTTTTCTTACATCCATACAAAGAACCGTTTTAATTAAAATTTCATTTGAATTTATTGGAAGCATTTCAAAACGTTCGTCTTATGCTTTAACATGGGAGCTGTCGGGTTTATCACCACTCGGTGTCTTCTTCTTTCAACGGATTCTTCTATGGAGCTAGGTCCTGTTTACAGTTTTCTTCCTTGAACCTCTACAACTCATTCGTTCCGAAGCCGGTTTGATCCGCTAGCTAGATTGATGTAAAATGCAACGCGTCGTGGAACCGGTTTTGCATTCGAACCAGAACATTTTTCTTTTATTTCCGCCATCACTGGTGTGTATCCATGGCATGCCCAGCGAGGGCCCCAGCATTTGAGTTAGATTGCTTGAGCCCTCCATTGGGCTCCTATCGTAAATGGGTGCGAACGAAGGTAGCCCCGCTGATAAATAGTGGCGGAGAATGGTCGTTCGCAGGGTCCAGCCTGGTGTGAAGGTGAAAGTTAGAATTTTAATTTTCGATAGGAGAATTAAATGCGGGAATTTATTGTAGCTGTTGGAAGGCGGTTTCGAAATTAACACGATATTATGAGAGATGGCGGGAATTTGTTTATGACGTTGGATGGAGTGGGAACAATCGTGGGAGGACAAATCAGATTCAATTTGGAGACCAACTGGGAGATTTGTGAAATCTTTGATAAATATGATTATGTACGAGGCATTTATGATAGATGCTATCCATACAATGAAACCATGCTGGACGACCATAAAACCTAAATACCAAATTTACCAACTATTTTAATGCAGAATTTACCTTTGTCTATCGGATCAAATGGCCAATGGCATAGGTCCCCTCCATATATGCAGTTCTCCTGACGTTGCGGTGGTGTCCACGAACTGGCATTTGCTCGTTAATCTTCTGTATACGGACCAACAATCAGAGCAAATACACGGAACCTCTTCTGTATGGCTTGCATTCAAATAATGTTTTTCCGAAAGTGGCGTTTCACATCATCGACATAACCAGGAACGAATTTTCCGAAATCAAACCTATTTACAATTAATTGAAGTCTTATAATTAAAGCTTTTTTGATCAATAATGTTACAAATCTCTGCCAGATAAAACAACTTACATTTTAATTTACTATACGTTTCCGCATCTATCTAGCACTTCCCAAGCACAACTTCACAGAGACGCTATTCGGTGTCCGACGCCATTTCATATTTTTGAAAAAATTAAAATATAACTAGCTCAAAATTTGGTTCGACGTAGTTTTCTTGCGTTTTGAGTAACAATAACTCAAATTAACAAAACACGGTTACTGAGCGAATGTTTGAAATGTTTATGTTTTCGTATGAAATGTTTTCGAAATATTTATAAAAATGAGTTAAAGTTACTGAAAATTGAGTAAGCTCGGCTGAGTGTGCGGGTTGGTTTAATCAGTCAAAGTTGTACGTCAAAAATCTCATTTAGTGGCAAGCTTGGTGTGCGCATTTTTTGTTTTGTTTTAAATAGGCGAGCAAAATGAAGTGGTTTTCGGATGAAGAATAGGCTGTGATTGCAATAGCCTTAGACGATGACAAATCTGACAAATCTCCGAAGAAGAGGAGAAGGTTCTGGGTACACGATGCATGGAGTGAGCACTACACGGAAGGAGAATTGTTCACCTTATATAAGGAACTGGTGAACGATGAAGACAAATTTTGAGAATATTTCCGAATGTCAGAAGAGTGCTTCAATTCCATACTGAAAAAATCGAGCACCGCATCCAGAAACAGGAAACTCAATTCTAAACCGCAGTAACACCGAAGAGATGCTGGCAGTATATTTAAGGTACGTATTACGTTCTTTCAAAGGTGGTTTTATTGTAGGAACGTGTTCCAATCTGGCCCAGTGAGGGTTTATTAGCTATACAATCGACATATTTCAACCGGTTGGAACGTTACACTTAATAATCTGTATAACCTAATTTTCATTTGTTTATTTCAGATATCTGGCAACCGGTGATTCGCAGAAAACCATTTTACCATGTGCGCAGAAAACCATTTTAACATGTGACTTGCCATGGAGAAAGTTTTCTAATACAACAATAATATCCAGCGAAACAAAGCGAAGTTGCTATAAACAATTCCGCACTTACCATATTTTTGCAGCTGTTTAGTGATTTTCTGCCAGATTTCGTATTTAAAATTTTTATCCATATACTTCGGATTTGAAAGATCGTAAATCACCGGATACTGTTGAACCAAATCAATGAGATATTCTAGCTAGAAACATCAAAATAGTTTTCTATTTTATGTCAGAACGCTTGCTGTGGAGAGCGCTCACAAATACATAAAAATAAAAGCGCATGCTGCCAAGCGTGCCGAGCCGAGCCGAGCTGAGTCCGAGCCGTCCAAAATATCTATGCCAAGGAATATTTTATTACCAGCTCGGTCGAACACCAGTAAGACCACTCAAACAGCATCTGAATGACATCTCCGGAAGCTACACCTAAGAAGGCAGCCCCATCACGGATATAGGAAACCTTAAATCCTATCGTTTCAAATCATGGACCTACCATTAACCTACCGTCTCAAATCATGGAAATTGTTACGAAAACCAACAGAGAAAGTTTACAAACTGATTTTACGGCAACGACTTTTAGCGCAAAACAAAGAGCAGGAAATCGAACATGGTATGTATTAACGTTACAGTTCAGCAAGATAAGTTGGCACAACTCGCCAACAAGGCGCCACGGACGAAGCTCGAAATCCTTGGGCTCAGTGTAGTCCCATTGGCCAAGCACGGGGAACGCAAATTACCGTCGGTATAGGTAGCGTCATATTACGGTATTTGAGGTGACAACGCCCTCCAGTACGGTGGAGTTGGTTTACTACTTAGCGCCCAGGCAAAGGTTGCGCTCATCAAGTGAGAGCCAAGGACAAGGAGTCCACTGAATGCCGTCGTGGATAAAGTTCCAAAGGGAGATATCAAATCTACACTGGCGACTTCAATGCGAAGATCGGCTCCGACAACACGGACTATTGAGGGTGTCATGGTCTCGGAAAAGTGAGCTATAACGATGAACTGTTTGCAGAATTAAGTAGTGATCGGAGGCACGCTCTTTACCCATCGACCAGTGCACAAAGTCACGCGGATCTCTCGTGATGGACATACAGAAATTCAAACAGACCACATCAGCATCAGCCGAAAATGGAGACGGAGCCTTTTTGATGTCCGGAATAAACGCAGTGCCGACATCGCATCTGACCACCACCTTCTAATCGCCGATGAATTGCACGGATCGGCGACGGAAGGAGAGGCTTGGACGGTGGTTTAACCCACGCCGACGAGAACATTCAGCTGCGAAAAGATCGGTCGTCGAAGAACTTGAGACTCGAGCAGCAGATGTCACTATTCCCATATGTACACAAGATCTGGCCAAAACGTATTGGTTGTATCTGTCGAGAATCCGACCCGACGTGGCTGCTTTAATTAAAGCCAATCTTGAGATTGATGATAACCCGCCCGTGGTGGAACTCATTGCAAAAAGAAAAAGAAACCAACACACTTTCCTCCGTGTCCTTCAAATCGGACTCGACCCGCCACTTAAGGACAAAGCTCTCGATCTTTGAACATGGTATGAGGGTTGGTGTGCGTAGATCACGGTTTCCGATTACCGGTTCCGTTAAAAATACAGTCGAGCCTTTCATGCCAGTGCTCAGCAGACGTTCCAGCCTGTGTTTGGGATTGGAGACGGGGTCTTTCAAACTTACACTCCGATGAATACATTCCTGCTTTTTTCGTTCCTGATATTCCAAATAATTCCAGCCAATTGAGCGATAGACCAACATCTCATTACAGTCAGGCCAGCGACAAACAGCCATCCGGGTCACCGTGTTCCGAGTGTGGAGAGGGTCTTCCAAGTCGTCCACACAGGCAGGTATAATTGTGATTCGAACGGCTTCCTTCCGGTAACGTCTGTCGCTTCTACTGATCAATTCATGTATGCACCTGGCGCCTTATCCAACTCCGAGCCGCCATCACCTGAAAACTCCATCTCTGACGCTTCTGGCGGTTGCTCCACTGATGTTATTGTGAACAACGACGAGGTCCTTGTTTCTGATGTGCCGATTTATAACTAAAACGTGCGTGGACTCCAAGCTAAGGTAGATTCATTTTTCTTGGCTGTTAGCGAATGCGATTATGGTGTGATTCTATTGACGATTCTGCAGCTATTTGGCCCCAAGTTTGCTGCATACTGCACCGATCGCAATGCAACGAGCAGTTCAACAATTCATTGCAGTCTCCAAGTATTGGAACAGCTTTATCGATCCCACGTCGACGAGTTATGGATTAAAATCTCGACGCCTAGCTGAACCACCAACGTTGGAGTTATCTATCAACTATTTCCCGTATCGATTGGCAACCTATCGATGATTCCGATTGCATGGACGATGCCGTGATCTACTTTGTTCACTATATAATTGCTGAACATGTTGCTTAAAGTCGCCCAAAGCCAAAGCCCTCATGATACAATAGCCATTTGCGGCAACTTAAATAAGCAAAAGTTCAACCTACCATGTTTACAACCGTTCCCTGTATCGTCAATACGTTCTGTTCATAGAAACCCTAAAGGATCTCAGTTGTTTGTGAATTCCCACCGCAAGGAGGTTGGCATCCCTATATCAGTTCATCTCGGCGAACAATTTTCTAGCTCAGCTGTTTGCCAAGCATTTTAAGAGCACCGTTAATGAAACCTCTGCCTCTTCCATTCAAATTGCATCAACGACCTAATACACTCCATGTAATGCTTTTGATTAGCATGCCCTTCAGCCCTCAAAAAACTGAAACTCTCGTGTACTGCTGATCCGGATGGAATTCCGTTTTGAGTTAGCGTTCAGGCCACACTACCATGATGTAATAGCAAAACGCAAACCGGCAGCTTGGATTCATTTTTAAAATATCTGAAGACTTGCGAGACCGATGGACTCAATACTGGAAAGTAGATCAACTCGCTGTTGGATTGCGAGGCTGGTTTACTCTTTGTTTGCTTTGAATTGCCATTTATAAGAAGACTACTTTAATGCTAGCAGAAATTACGTCGTTAAGTCGACGACTACTTCGATGGCGTCGATACAATCGAGGAAGCCATCAGTAGAGCAAAAGAGGTGAGATACGTGCACTCGAAAGGAGGTTTCGAAATCAGAAACTGGGTATCGAACTTTCGATGCATTTTAGCGAACTGGGACAGGTCAGGAAGGGGCAGTCGGTTGTTACATCACGGTGGTCGAGGTTGATTCGCATCACAGCTAGTGTAGTTCGATTCATTGCCGTCGGAGGAAAATAGCTGGACATCCGATCCTTGTATCGAAGGCGGGACACTACTTGGAGCGTTCCGTAATAGCGACTCCGGAATCCATTCGGTGGCCGCTTCTTCAAGACGAGCTTCAAGTGGGAGAAGGGATGCTTGTGAAACAAGCACAACAAGACAGCTTTCCGGAGGAAGGGAAAATTTTGAAAACCGGTCGAGGACCAATCCGAATCATTCGCCAGATCTGGTTTGATAAATCAACGCTGGCTATAAGCTGTCCTGATCGTCGATTCTGACGGTGTTTTGAGAATGGAGGAAGATTTGCGCTATCGAAATCGGTTTCTAAATTCCCAAACTTCGATCAACAATTTCACTAGCCCTGAAAGACTGCATGTGGTGCAAAGTCAACCGATGTCAGCCACAAGTTCCGGTGATGGCGCCGCCCTTTCAGCTCGATCGGAGTTGATTATGTGGGTCCCGTGGAAGTGCTGGTCGGACGTCTCTGTGTTTGTTCACATGTCTTGCAGTACGAGCCATTCACCTCGAAGTGGTGCATAGTCTAACCACGCAAGCTTGTGTGATGGCGATAGGGCAGTTCGTGTGCAAGCGAGGTTCACCAGACGAATTCTTTTCGGATAACGGATCCAATTTCAAGTGTGCAAACAACGAGCTGTGCAAGGTAAAGCAGGACATCAGTGCGGAATGCGCTGAAAGTGTCTCACCCAGAAATGGTAACAAGTTATCCCACCTGGAACACCACATGCAGGTGGAAGCTGGGAAGAATGGTGCGGTCAGTGAAAGGAAGCGATGTGAGCATTAGATGACGGTAGGAAGCTAACAGATGAAATACTCCTGACAACGTTGTCCGAAGCGGAAGACGTGGTCAATTCTCGTCCGTTGACATACCTTCCGTAAGGTATGAGAACTGAAGCCATTGCACCAAACCACTTTCTGCAGAGTCAGCAAGACGGCTGGGGGAAAACTGGGAGCGCGGCTTGTAATGCCAGTCTGGTGAGTATGCTATATTTCTGATAGGTAAATGGGGATGAATAGAATGTAAACAAAAACAAAGAGAAGAAATTATTATAGCTTTTCGGATAATTTTGTTGCAAACAGTGAAATCAGTGGAAGTTTAAATTAAATATTTTCTAAAGATTTATGTATAAGTTGTTTGATGAGAATTTATTCCCTGGGCTCTGGCAAAACCTTGAGCTAGTTTAACTTCAACTACCAGGTCCCAGGGCTGGTCTGGTTCTTTACCATTTTGGAAAGAAGCACACTAGTGTTGCCAGATCAGTGATAATGCAGCCCGAAAAATGCGTCTGAAAATCCTCGGTATTTCCTATCGACAAACATTATTATACTGAGATAGTGATCGATGGTCAAGTACCTAATTTGCGAATAGTTGGAATGTTGCACTGATAATATGGCACGCAGTTGAAAAATCTGCATACTTTATTATGCAACCTAGCGCACTTTTGGAAAGCATTATCACGAGGGACCTGATTCCATTATTCATCTCATGATCCATTATTCATAATATTCGGAATTATAGGAGTTTGATATGTGAATGAATTTGTTCCCTTTTGTTATTAGAGACTTTCAACTTCAAAAATAAATAACATTAAACTTAAATAAAAGTTAGAAATCGATGGTTACGCGTCGATCTTTCGTTTTCAAATTGTGCAAATTACTTATGAGATGAGATGAACATGGAAATGGTAACCCAAGATGCTATGCTTGTATCAAAGCTTTCTACCGTGAGGGCGATTTTGCTTACTTCATTCTAGATACCAAGTTTTGAAGAAGAGTGGAGCTCTTATGATGCGCATCGGCAATTGACGACATACTACGTCATCAGATGAAGTCCTGTTGAAGAATTTCAAATAAAATTCAAAACAAAGCCTCGAAACTGGATGAAAAATCCTGTCTGTTTCTAACGAAACATTACACGGATCGAATGAACTAGTCACAACAGACGCAAGCTAAAAATTAAGATAAGTAATAAATGTCATGTACCCTCTCAACATATCAAAAGCTTTTAAGCGTACGCATCGACAATGAGCGAATTCCTTGTCATCAAAAGAAGTTTTGCTGAAGAACTCATAACAAATTTCAAGACCAACCCCCAAACATAGAAGCAAAATCTCATCTGAAACGAGAGAACAAGTTCTGAATTATAGTAATATCAAACAAACGGTATTTGGAGAGATATCGTTGACAGTTAATCACAAGGTATGGATTATGATCTAGATTTTTTTCAAAGGACGAATCTAACAATGGAGGCCTCTCCTCTCTTTCGCTCTCTTTCACATACAGCGCCATTATAAATTTTTTGAGGATTCTTTAGTGCAGATATAAACGACAACAGTGCTGGCTACCATACTCTACAAATAGTTGAATGTAAAACATAACGCTGAATGGAATATGAATGAAAGAGAAGTAATCAAAGAGAGTCTCTCAATTGCAGATTCGTCCAATGAAAAAAAACTCTGGATGTTGCAAATGATTGATGTAGACTCTTCTCCCTACAGCCTTACATGCCTTAACAATTATCCCCCTCTCCCCGCAATCCTGTGGGTGGTGATGCAATATCATTGTACACTTCTAGTGTGCACTAATAGTTGTATCCCACAAAATTCAAATCCCCATGGGAAGAAACGTTGCGTGGCCCATTCAACTATCCCTGATGTATTATGTGAGGTTTGAGTTCTTGTACTCCATACTGGTGACCTGATGCCTCGCCCCTTATACGTCAATAAAATAAAATAAAATAAAATAAAAAAGTTGTTTGATGAGAATTTATTAGATTAGTTAAATTGAATTTGTTATACTTAATATACGATAATGCCTACTTAATCCAGGTTGCAAACACAATACGACTAAGAAACAAGTTTCCGTGAACTAGTGGTAAAAAAAAGGCGGACAAAAGTTCTGAATTTATAAACGTAAGTAGCTTCAGCCTAAATTGTGAACAATAGCAGATCTAATATTGACGAATTAAAGCAGACTAGTGTTGGAACTTTAAAAGAAATAGAATAAGAGGAAGAACCAATCACTCGGAGAACGAAGGAAACGTTATCTATTGTGAGTAGATTCATTCATTTCGATCATTAATTAAAAAAAAAATAACCGAATTTACAGTTAAAGCTGCGTAAAAAACTAGTTGCAAGCCTTTGATAGAATTCCGAACACCCCTGCCTGACAGGATATTGATCAGGTTGTCTATTGCAAACAGCCGAATAAAACAAAGAACCTGTATAGCTTATGTCTCGATAAAATTTACGTTTATGAATTAAGCAATGCCTAAATCCTGTATTTAGTCTCATTGACCCAGGTTCGAATGCATTATTCGTTTATCATTCAACAACAAAACACAAAGAACTTCCTCTTATCACATTCTAATTTTTTGACCCACAGCAGTGGCATTCAAATTAATCCCCATTGGCGCCTGTCCAAGCATTTTTCATTTTCACAATCCCATTGGATATTCTACCTAGCACACTAACTCAGGTCAATCACATTCAAAGGTTGTATCCAAACACCCAAAAAAAGCACGCAATGAAACAAAGCCCAAAAACGAATAGATGCTATCACTTTACAATCAACAAATTTTATTTTTAGTTCCACCGAAGACGTACTGCCATGCACTATTCTCCACTAGGGCATTCGTTTTGGTGGACCTATTCAAATTCAATTGCAGAGAGGTAGAGAAGACGGTTCCCAGACAGGTAAACACAAACAACTGGAATAAAAGAGGCACCAAGGAAGACCTCAATTAATAACCGTTTAAAGTAATTTAAATATACATTTAAACTTGTCCGAAAGAAGCAGGCCGAGAGATAATAGTTTGCATTTCTTGAACGACGGCATGGCCTACTAGGGCTTGAACCCAACTCTGGAGGGCAAACGAAAAAAGTGACTCTCAAGAGACGTTTTTTTCTTTCTTCTATGCCACGGTCATTTATGCTATCATCATCACCATTGCAAGACTTTCCAGAGTGAGATGGAAGGTGGTCCCTAATGTGTTCATTTTCAACACCATTCGAGGTGCATAAGAATGTGCTCCTCACTAGGGCTTGAACAGGTACCTTCAAGGTGAAAGCAGATTGCATGCATCTGGTGTTGTAATTTTTCTTTTGTTTTAAAAACCGAACGAACGAAGGCATGAGACAACCAGCATAGAAAAATGTACCGTAGAAAGCAGAAGGATCGTTGAAGTGGAAATTTGAAGAATGCTGAGGAGGGTCCTAAATAAATTCGATTTGCCCGACGAGCAAAAAGGATCCATTTATGGCAGCTGTAAAAGTACCTGTTATTGTCTCGAACGATGCGTACGGAGAAATCGATATTTTTCATCGGGATAAAACTAACAATAGGCGAGGTAAACAATGGGCGAGCAGTCAAAGAACTATTACTGCCTCCGAGACGTTTCCAGAAAGTTAATGCCAGGTCTAATCAAGATGTTACTCGACGCGTCCGCCAATCGTTCCTTCGCGAATGACTCAGAAGCCTCGTTTAACTGTCATCTATCCTCATTTGATCGGTTAACCTACGATCACCGAGAAGCGATTAAATAGCAGTGAAATTTTATGTCACAAAAACATAATTTAATTGCTTCAATTATCGTCGCGTCGCTTCATGCCAGCTGACGTCAAAAAAGGCGTTCTAAGTAGGTTTTCTGTCGACAACCAGCGTGGAAACCGTACAGCCAGCCGCATGCTTCGATTTCATACTCCCCGTTCGAAGCCGACTGTCATCAATCTATATAGTAGTCATTTCAAATTAGTACTGTTAAACGGGAGTCCAAACAAAAGGCGAAAAAAAAACGGTAGTCTGTGTGTAATCGAGGGAAAGCAATCGGAGGAAGATCAAATTGCAATCCCATGGAATGACGTTTGACTTTTTTCTTCCACAATGGACTCGCCATCTGTAGGAGCAGGAGGGCCTCCAATGCGCGGGAGCGAGAAAGTTAAGCGTGGTTAAGCGTGGAGTCATCGACCTAAAACATCAACCGGGATTCGATCGGATTGGAAGCGCTCATCGGTTTGATTGTGTGCACTGCGGCGGTGGACGTCGGCGGAATGTAAAGAATAGCCGCGCATGATGACGGAACTGATGATTGCGATTAGTGATGCTTCAGAGTGCATCGGTTGTCGTCGGGAATCGGATCCAACTCATCATCGGACACTCACGAATCTACAACATCAAGCGGTTCGGTGCCCAGCTGACTCTGATGGGCATGATGAAAACGATGATTTGAACGCTTTGCTGATGGATGGCGCTGAATTGGATGTGCACTCTAGATGTGGAGCAAAGTTTTAACATTGTGCTCGATGGCCAAACTTTTAGTAATCGCTTCAGGACTTCAGAGGATTAATTTAGCTTGGGCTTTTAGAGTTTGAAGTTTGTATCTTTATTCTTTCATGGAATGAAATTTTCACTGGTTTGTTTCACAAGGGCCACCTACGCTCGCTTGTTCGTTCCGTTGCTAGCGGTAACAGTGGGCATGAGCTGTCAATTATCCTCAGATGTTTTCATAGACTATTTGAAAAGTCAAAATGAAGACATCGAAATAAAAGATGGAGAAGTAGTAAGAATGTACGAAAATCCAAGGTTCATTTTCCGCAAGTTTATGCGGTAATTGAAGTCGATTGGGGTACCGTAGAGCGGGGTGACTTCGACCGCCAAGTCCGATATTTATTCAATTTAAAATTATCCTTCTCCAAGTGCCTGAATTTTTTAAGCTTTGAACCATATATATTCAGCATTTATTAGGGTATATAAATGCATTTTGCCTTTAGCATTTCTTTATTTCCTTCGCTATAAAAAAATATTTTTAAAAAAATGCTTCTTATGGTACTTTTTACCAAGCCCAAAAACAATCATATATTCAAGCAATAAAGTGATTTAAAAAAAAAATCGATAAACCACATTTTCAGATTACTTAAACATTCGTCTCTCTAAGCTAATCGAAAAAATATTAATTTTGTATACTTGTTTAATGAATAAAAAAAAAATTTGATCGAAAATTAAGAGCAAACGAATAAACGCGACAACCTTCTCGAAGTGTTGCACTACCTTCCAATCTGTCAAAGGGTTTGTTTTGTTTTGTTCTGTGTTGTAGAAAACGTGTGAAACATTTATTTCGACAATTTAATGGCATTGAGAAGTCCAAAATGCCGAGAAAGTACGTGAAAAAAGTTGGTGCAAGAGCTTATTTACAGTACAGTTCCGAGTCGATGGATGCTGCGTTGGAGGCAGTACGAAAAAAACGATATAAACTGCGTGAAGCTACTCGGACCGACAGCATTTCTTACAGCACCCTTCATGATACAATCAATGAACGGCACCTGCAGACGGTTGGTGATGCGTGTGCAAAATGTTCTCGCGCACTTGCTGTTCCTACGACTCCATTTCCGAAACTACGACACATCTCACAATGAAACTCACGCAGTGTAAACAAAATTTCGTTGAAATCAACCCAAAGGGCATTATGTCACAGCTTATTGAAAGTGATGCAATTTAACTGTGGACACCCTTTAGTACCCGGAAGGGTCAGCAGAAACCATCGGCTTCCGTTCGTGATGTGACGAAAAAGATAGGGACCTCGACTTCTAACGTGATACGCGCAAACGAGCGACTTGGACTCAAGACATACAGGAAGCAGAAGAAACCCAAAGGAAACTCAAACCAGGCCGCGTCTCTGAAACCGAGAGCCCGGAAACTATATGATACAATTTTGTTTCAGAAAATCTGGGACTATAAAACCCTTCCCGGACCACAATATTTCACTGTACGCAAGGGAATGGATATCCCCGAAACGGAGAAGGTATATTCACCGAAAAATTTGGCAAGAAGGTGATGGTGTGGCAGACAAAATCCGATTGATACAAAATATCTAACCCGTGCGTAACACCGGAGACAATGAATACCTAAAAGTACATAAAACAAATGCCTCCAGCAGCGTTTATTATCAATGATCAAGCAGCATGATGGTTATCATAAAAGATTTAGATTGAGAAGGAGTAAAATGTTATGTAAACACCAGTGCTAATAAAATAACTGAAATCTTAAATCTTATCTAATCTAATCTAATCTCACACTAACGCAGCCAATTCTTAAAGGTACCTCAACTGCGTAGCATGTTTCGCAGAGAGGATTCCAAGAAATAGAGCGATTCCAGAAAGAGTGTCTGGAATCGCTCTACTACTAGGAAGAAAGCGTGGACCTCCCGTATCAAACGCTTTCACATAAAGGTAAATATTGTTGGCATCGTTGGGAATATTGTTGGCATCGTTATTTCCGCGAAAACGACGCAGCAAAAGGAAAACACGTCCTTTTCAAAGCACGGCTTGCTGCGATTTGTGGGTAGATTTTTGGCATTAATTTGCCAAATGATGTTTGCCAAATTTGTCTGGCGATAATTTGCCAAGGAAAATCAGATGCAATACACTTCAATAGCCATATCAATTCAGCCTTAGTTACTGCATCTCGTTTACTTAAGAGCTGCACTTGAGAAATCGATGCACCGGGTGAGGAGGGCTGTTGACTTGGACCACGACGACCCATCCATCCCTCTTCGTGCCGCGCAGTATTCCCGTGCTGCTCAAATGCCTGGAAACCTTTGGATATGGCTCTATAGTAAATTGTTAAGGACGCTTCGTTATCGCTGTGTTTTCGGGCCCACTCCGAAACAAGGCAGTCATTATTAATTATAAATTATAATAATAACCCAACAAACAAACGAAAGCAGTAAATAAGCTTACATGCTTTATTAAAGCTGAATTACGACTATCGCAGCTGAATATAAAATCTAACTGAAATATAAGCTGAATAACCATGTCCTCAATTGAAATATTAACATTAATTCAAGTGTTTCATTTTGTTTGAATAACATGCTTAGAAAAAGCTATTTTAGTTTTTATATATAACTAAATTTACACAGTTCAACAAAGTGATGAATAACAGTTTATAAATCTGTTTAAACATCGTTTATATAGCCTAGCTTATAAAACCTGATATTGAATTGAATAACAGCTGTAATGTACATGACTATTCAACTGATCCACTTATAAGCTGAAGAAAAATAATACAAAAGCTTTACACAGGTGTTTTAATTGACTTTTATTCAACCACTGAACAATTAGTTGAATTACAGTTTATGCCTCTAATGCAATGCCTTTTAACTAGCTTTGCCAATTAAACCTTATATTTAGTTGAATAGTAGCTGTGGTTTAAACCAATAGTCAGCTAAATAAACTACAATTACAATAAAGGTTGTTAGAATGCCGTAGTAAAGCCTCCGAAGTGTTCGTTATTTTGGTTCAATATTCAACTTCAAGTTATGCTGTAGATATTCATTGAATTCAGTTAATTCTTAAATTTTCGTTCCTCAGTTGTTAATTTCTGGTGCCAGTGAAAAGTATTGACGTGTTTTCAAGAGTTGAAACTATAGTCAACTGCTTGGAGCAAATAGCTCTTTACATTGCCCATCAAAATAGAAAACAGCGCAGTGTTAATAAATAACACTAGAAAACATTGTCATATCTTTTAATCGCATCTTTGTTCAACGTCCCCTTGTCAGTAATGCACGTAGTAAAACCGAACACCCAATACCAAAGCTTGTGTACAGCTTGATAACTCAGAGGTTTAATAACAGCATTTAGAAGCTTTAATTGAGCACTGATGTTGCTTATTTACAGGCAACGCTATAAATAGAATGTCAATGTAGCTCAATTAAAGCATCACTTCTGCTACTATTCAATATATAACATTGTTCTTATATAGACGATTCGTTTATACATCATTCAATTATAGAATAGCGCAGTTGGTAAGTCACGTAGTTAAGGATACAAAGGTTGATGGTTCAAATCTCGATTAATAAATGTTACATAATGTTTCTGTTAAATCTTAATTAATAAATGTTACATAAAGTTTCTGTTAATTTACATGTATAATAATATCAATTTAAATATGCATAGTATAATATAAAATAAAATAAAATACATCGTATGGAAAATCACACAAAAATACCAAAAATATTTTTTTGGGAACTTAGATAAGTTGAACAAAAGTTGTATAAAAGACACCACAGCTTTTAAATATGCCTAATGATGTTGAAGAAAAAATTCATCATTACTATTAATTAACAAGGAGAGAATATATTATTGTTAAAAAACTCGATTAGCTCAACAAAGGTCACTTTAACTTTCGGAATTGCCTCCAGTTCTGTGCAGCAATTAAACAGCAGTTATTCAGTTATCAGCTGAACTCCATTGCTTAGAACTTGCTTCTTAAACATATGCAATTGGCAGTGTCCAAAAGCACTTGGCGACAGCTTAATAACTTCTCCAAATTTGTGTGAATAATGCCTGAACAAAAGCTGTGATTGAAAGTAGTTCAAGGATTATTCAACACGCTGCTGAATTAAATCGTCATAATGATGTTTATTAAATGAGTGATTGTTTGTTGGGAATACCGGACGTTGAAGGATACACTGGACAACGCCCAGGCAGGACCCTATCATTGTTAAGAGAAGTTCACAAGATCGCAAAAATAACAAGAAACGCCATCGAAGAAAACCTATCAGCCAGAACATTTCGACTACGATTGCTGGAAGATGGCCTGAAGAACAGATTTGCTTTGCGACGTTTATATCTCAGTAATGCAAAACAGAAACGGCGCAAATTTTTGCGAAAAAAAAAACATGCAGACAAACTCATTGCTTTCTGGAAAAAAGTTCTTCGGTCTGATAAATTTGAAATATTTGGAACCAAGCACGGTTGAGAGCATGGGTAAAATCAGGTGAGGAATTTCTGGATAAGAATATTCAGAAAACTTTTGAGCACTTAGGTGGTAAAGTTATGGTGTAGGGGTGCTTTTCTAGGCCAGGAGTTAAAGAGCTGGTTCCGATTGAAAATGTTTGGCCTATCTTGGATTCAAAGATGAACTAAACCAAAGTAACCAAGAAGGTTACTTCTCTTCTAATCTTTTCATGCAACATGGTAATAAATCGAGGAGCGTTACTTACAAAGCCTCGTGGAGAGCATGGTACATCGTCCGAAAGCGGTTATTAGTGCCAAGAGTGGACTTTGTTTATTAGTACTGAATGAAAATCAGTAGTGAACATTCGTATATCTGGGCTCATTGGTGACACCAGCAGAGAAATACAAAGGCGCATTATGGCTGGCAATCGTGCCTACTTTGGACTCCGAAGGACACTAAGATCGAACAAAGTTCGCCGAACCACAAAGTTAACCATCTACAAGACATTAATTAGACCGGTAGTTCTCTACGGCCACGAAACATGGACATTGCTAGTGGAGGACCAACGCGCCCTTGGTGACTTTGAACGGAAGGTGCAGCGCACGATCTACGGTGGAGTGCAGATGGAAGACGGAACGTGGAGGAGGTGAATGAACCACGAATTGCACCAGTTGCTGGGAGAACCTCCCTTCGTACACATCGCTAAAATCGGACGACTACGATGGGCTGGGCATGTCGTAAGAATGTCGGACGACAGCCTTGTGAAAATCGAAAACGAAAACGAACCAATAGGTACAAGAAGAAGAGGCGTGCAACGAGCAAGGTGGATCGATCAAGTAGAAGGCTACCTGCGGACCCTCCGCAGACAACTAGGCTGGTGAGGTACAGCCATGGACCGATTACAATGGAAACAACTTCTGTGTACAGCAGAGGCCACGCCGGCCTTAGTCTGATTGGTAAGATAAGGTAATGAAAATCAGTAGTATTTTACGTTGTGCAGTTTTCTTCACCAGATTTTAATAACAAAATAGATGAATTTTGAACATTTCCTCTCGTAAATACCTTCTTTTCGCTTAAAAGGACTGCTAATGTACATAACTGTGATAATGTGAGCATTGACAGGGTAGACTGCAAAATACAAGTGTTCCTTTTTTTACAAATTGATGCGCGTCTGTGACATTGTCACTTCATCTGATAGAATGAAATATAAACTAAATATAAAAATAACTAAAATAATATTTTTTATTAACAGTACTTCTCCTGAGATTGAAAAGATTTCAATTGAGGAATCCAGGCAAAACAAAAGTAAGGGTAAACATCTTACGTGGCGTTCAGTAATAACGGGTTTCAGTCCTACCTAAGCAAAATATTTATGATTAAAAAAGTGGAAGATCGTAGATAATACTGAAACTGACCGATTTTAGAAAATTTTAAAGAAAATCAGAATGTTATCATCATTGAGGAATCCATAATTATTATTGCAGATAAATTCGTATTAGGACGTGATGCAGATCATGTTTTCGCTACCATTTTTCGTTTTTGTGTTTTAGCTTAGAACCTGTTTTTCAGGCTCAGAGCCATACTTGTTCAAGAGCTCGTTCTGCTGGGTCATTTATCACGCACAAACTGGTTTCCCCATCACCGTAGGTCCTCAAACTTTCAACAAATTTCAAATCATCTGATGGCGCAGACGTCGCTGATGGCGCGTTGTACCACTCTTTTAATTAAATTCGCGCTACAAAAAGTACGAAACGCAGCAGATTAGTTTCATATTCTGAATCCACAATAAATTGGGATCATAGCAGGTACATTTTAGTCCAAATATGGCTTTTGCCATCCATCTCGCGTGATGGAGTGCACTTGGCCGTCAAAACTTCGTGAAAAATTTGTCCCCAAGACACATCAAAGCTAGCTGAAGAAGTTCGGCGTAGTCTTCCCGTTTAAAGTTCTGACGTACCGTGTCCTTGAAAAATGAGGAATATTCACTCCTAAGGATTACAAAAAACAAATACATTACTATTAACTAAAATATAAGGCATTTAAGTCCTATACCTTTGGGAAGTTCGGTATAGTTGCTCGTGTCTATCTTGTCCCATTCGTTTCGGAATAGTATGAACAAAGTGTTATCTGGTGAAGACGTTGCTTATTTGAAGCATGAATTTAAGGCAACCATAAAAACCAACTCGTAAAAAAGGGTGCCTACACGGTAAGTCCAGCTAATTTCGTTTTAGTAAACCATCAAGTATGACCGTGGTTTCATTTGTTTCGCCAGAATTGACACGTGTGGTGTCGTAACATTTTTCCGATTAGGATTTTATCGAAATACCAGTACTGCAAGCCAATACTGCCTCTGCAACTGATTTCCCGAATGAAGGAAAGTTATTTGTTCATCAAAATCCGAGCCTGTTGCAAACTGTAATTACGTTTCATGCGGTCTCAAACTGCCACGATCTGAGAAATTCGTCTAACCACGTTGCGTATAAGTTGACGCGGTAGGCCAGCATGATTCCACACAGCAATTACTTCTGTAGCTACGATTTAAACACTCTTCCCGATTGTCTGTTTGCCGTTCTTATGACAGAATTGGAAATATCCTATGACTTCTGATTCAGATGAGAGACAGTCTTTTGAAATTTTTCTTATTGCGACACCGGTGAAACGATCCGACAACAACTTGATACTCCGAGACATTGTTTAAACAGTCACAGTAACGAGAACGAGAATATGCTAGTTAATATTCTATTGCTACCGTGCGTGTTACTACTTTTAATACAACTGAACAACTGTGGCATAGCAACCGTAGAAAGAAGGTGTGTAAACAGCCATGTCAACTTGATCAAACAAAACGCGCCTACTAAGATTTCTAGGAGAATCGATCAATAAAGGTAACTCATTTATTACTCACCATATCAAAACAATGGGACTACTGTCATATTCTCTTTATTGATATTAAAGAACTTTTATTTTTAGTCATTCAAGTTTAAACTTGGCTTTTAATATAACACTGATATGCAGTTTTATCAAAGTAAGATGTTCTTATCCTAGCAGCCGTTTTATGTAATTCAATCATTTGTAATTTGATTGTCATAAATTTTTACATCTTTTCATAACTTCATAATAGCATTTTGTTGGGAACACTTTTATATGAGTAAATATTATAAATTAGCATTGTGACCAGAAATAACTGACTCGAATCCATTCGTGACAGTTTTTCTCTTATATTTTGGATCATAAACAATTTGTTAAAAAATATAAAAGGTAAAGTTTTTGTTAGATATTTATTTACTAGCAATATTTTTTTGATTTTTGGTAAGAAAATGGGACTTTTACCAAAAACTTAAATTAGCGACCTCTAAACAGCATTTCACAACATTCGCGATAGAAAAGTTTTGTTTGTTACACCCTTAGCTATCATTTAGAAGGTGAGCCCCCAGGTTTTCTGATAAAAATAATTTTGGGATACCCTAATCAGCAGTCATTGTCCTTTTTTCACTTTATTATGTTTGGTAAAACCTTATTAGGTTGGGCGCCCGAATTATCGGGTCAATGCTTTTACAGGTTTGTTTCATCTAGAGTCCAGAAGAAATTTGCAAACACATGCACTTTATTAAAAAAAATTAGCTAAGTGTTCGAACAGTCTCTACAATCGCTGGTCGAAAGTGGCCAAATTCTGCTCTATTTAATGTTCCAGGATTATAAGAACAACGCCAAAACTCAGTCCAAAGAGAACTTAGTCGTCATCTGATTAGTTGTGAATTTGTTTAATTCAACAATAAATTTCCACCATCAATAAGCGTTATTTTTAAGTCCATTGAATAGCATTCATTCAAACACTATTCGACCCAGAAAAGAATTACCCGTATGCTATTGTATGAGTCATACTACACGGCATGCATCGCATCGCCACCGCCTGAACTAAAACACCTAAATAATGATTCAACAATAATTCAGCAATCCTCCAACTGCGATCGCTCTTTTGTTCTTCTTCCACTGCGCAGCTCCCCCCCTCGGCGAGCTTGATCGTCACTTCATGGCTTGCTTGTGATATGGTTAGACTGTCGTCGCATAACTGCACGTATTAGTGCTTCTTCGTCCGGGAAAAATTAACCCCCTTTTTTAAACCAAACGAAAGCACCATCTCAGCATAACATCGAGAGGATGAAAATCGTGATGCTATGTTCCGTGGTATGATGGATGGACGATCATAGAAAAAAAAAAAATAACTAATGGTACTGACCTGTTGGCAGGATAGCGTTGTTCTCGCGACGCCAGGTAATCTGTGGTGGTGGATAGCCCGAGGCATAGCATTCCATCTGAACGGACTGGCCTTCCGACACAACCAGCGATTGGGTGGAGTTATCGGAGATGATGGGCGGGCGACGAACCTGCAGTTCGACGTCGGCCGTAATCTTGTTGGTCACCGAGGCACAACCTGGCACTGGTAGATGCCAGCGTCGGTTTCCTGGATATCCTTGACCTGAAGGATGTAACTGGATGACGAGGATCGTATCCGGGTGCGAAACGGGAATCTTTCAGAACCAGAGCGCTGCCCGTGGAGAGAAACACTACATCGGACCGATCACGCCCGGTCTTGATCCAGATTGACGGAAAATTCTTTGGCATATTGGACCAGAACACTCGAGCTCGACCGTGCCACCAATATCTTTAATCTGTTCCTGGGTAATGTACGAAATGGACGGAGTTCTCTGGGCGAGGCGAAACAAGTGGCAACAGAACGGTTACCAACGCGAACGCGTTCAACTTCACTCGATTCATGGTCACTTTAATTCTTAATTGGTCACTTTCATATAAAAATAGTCAATCAAAAAACCCCTTAAATTCAAATCTAATATCTTTTTACACCACCAATTACTAACTTCTCCGGGTTTAAATCACCACACCAGCTACCTTTTTCTTATTCGTCGTGAACTAATCACACAAATATTGACGGGGAGGTAGCCTACTATTATTACACGTCTCACAGGCACCACTGAGTAGTCAAACTGGTTGCGGATCGCGAAGGTACACGGCGGGCACCACACTAGCGAAGGTCCGGACAGAAAAAGGCGAAAGTGTTTCAGCCGACGTTCCAACTGCTAATGAATCTGAATTCCGAATGAAACCACTACTCTGATGGCGTGCGTGAATATGCTTGATTGAAACTTCAACCGTCAGTCAACATCATCGGTTTGTTTGGATCCTCTTCGTCGGATACAACACAGATGCACACAGGCAGCACCATGCTATAAGCACATGATAGATGGAACTCGTATAAGCTACACGTGAAAGGTCTTTTTCCATAGGCGTGTATGTAGGCTGCGTTGCTGCTGGTGGTGTCGGGGTAGGCGGGTTACTGCAGTCAAGTACCCGGTTGGTAGAAAGAGATGCAGCATCGAAAACAAATTTTTAGGCCTTTTGGTGAGAAGGTGTGTTGTGGGTGAACATAAAATGATAGCCATGAGCGGAATATGCCATTTGCATGAAAGTTATTCAGTAAGCTACTGAAGTCAAGCGGGTAAAGTGAGCAATAATTCAACGGCGTTACAGAAGAAATTTGAAAAAATCTGGCTTGGATTGGATTAGAAGTAGAGTAACGGGATGTAATGTAATGTCTGCATGGTAATCATAATTTACTCTCTTAAGACTATAAAGTATGCCTTTTCGAGGGAAACTGGGACTACGCCAAAAAGGAGTATATTACTTTTACTCCCTTTTGCGTAAACTGAATGTACGTTATAATGTGCATACTTTTACTCCTTTTGAAAAAGTGTGAAATGCATAGTTTTTACTCCTTTTGAAAAGTAAAATATGCATACTTTTTACTCCTTTTGAAAAGTAAATATGCATACTTTTTACTCCTTTTTAGAACATAAAAGATGTATACTTTTTACGCATTTCGAAAAATCAATATCGCTCGAGTATGGCTGAAAACGGCTCTATTCCGAAATTCAAATTCGAAAGTGAAAAAGACATCAATACATTACACAGCCATGTCTATTCTTGAAAAAAAAATTACAAATGCCTATGTAGGTTTTGCGTTTAAAATATATCACGCATTTTGTTACAGACGCTCTGGAACAATTTATTTTAATCTAAAATAGCGGCTGGATAGTCAAGAAAAAAATTCATTTAATTGTTTTGCTCAGGAAGTACCCAGGAAGTAACTTATACCCAGTGCTTACAAAAATAAATGCTTTTTTGAAAATGCCGTCAGCATCAAGTGACGGGCAGAGTTAATTTTCTTTTCTCAGCGGTGCCTACTTTTTACACATTTTTTTGCCGCCGTTGACATACTTGAAAAGGCGTAAAAAGTACTCTTCATGAGTGTATAAAAACTAGTCACTTTTTGACGTATCAACTATAATCTTGAAAATGTGCAAAACATAGTCATAAAAGGAGTTTTCCAGATTTACCGTGTGGGAAAGACATAAAACGCTGACTGTTGTACGAACTGTCAAATATTTTAACCACTTTAACGTTTCTATCAGGATGACCGATTTATTTTAAAGTAATTGAGGCATTATTAATCAATTCATAGTTGTTCCCTTCCGCGTAATTGTCGATTTCCTTAACTTTTTAGACATCATGATTTTACTTGTTTTGCTGAACAGATTATCTACACGAGCCTCGTAAGATCTAAATTTGCCGAAATCGAACCTATAAACCGAATAATGCAGCCAGCATGTACAGAAGATAGTCACACGTTATAATCTAATAGGTCACATAGGGGAACGTCTATTAATTACGTCACGCAAAAAATGACTTTTTTTAACCCCTCCTCCCCCCCTTGTCACGTTTTTTGTATGGGCCTTCAATTTTTTTTGTATGGATCGTCACGTTTTCCCAAACCCCCCCTCCCCCCTTACTGCGTGACATAATTAATGGACCTTCCCTAGGTAAAATAACAATGATTTAACATGAAAAGCATAGACCCAATGTTAGGAACATATGTTTTTTTTTCTAGGTTCCCAACTATGGCCTGTTGTTTGGAAAGCGTAGTAAAAATGTTGTTATTGGTAACATTTACAATACAAATGTCTGAGTTTTGGTTGAATGTTTTTCATATGGCAAATCTTAACATAAACAACAGTAACAAAATCTGTGTAGAGTGAATTATAATGTTTTGATTGCCGAATGGCCGCTAAATCATATGTTAAAATCACTTAAACGTTTCTTATAGTACGTTCGCACTACTGCTTATATTACGTGATATAGAGTATCTTGATATCAAATAACATGTACATTATTTCTAGTGAAAACTAGATGTATAGTTGCTGATATCAAGATACTCTATACCACGTAATATAAGCAGTAGTGCGAACGTACTATTAGCAGCTTAAGTATAGTTTGATTTGTGAAATTATTTGTAGGGTAGAATGAAATCAGCTGGGAACACCTTGAATAAAAAAATCCGAAAAAAATCGTACAAAGATTGCACTGCCGGTGGAAGCATAACTGTCCCATATGACATTTGGATATTTTTGATGTTTTTATGCCAACCACAACACTTTGATTTTTACTTATAAAATATAATTCAAACAGGTGTTGTTGATTCTAGAAAAATCGTAAAAACCGTGAGTGATTTTTTTCACCTGAAATATGGACGCATAACCGTCCCACTAGGAGCAATTTTTGTTCTAGTGGGACAAATATGCGTCCAATTTTCAAGTGAGACAAACCGACTAGGCATTTTTCCAAAATCGATTATTTGTAAGATGGGACAGTAATGTGTCAACCGGCAGGCTGCATTTAGTAACAAATTCATCGAATGGGATGAAGTTGCATCCATGAATAGACCCAATTTGGTGCTTATAGATCGACATCAAATCCATATCCCTCGAATGTTTCTGACATTATAAAATGAGATGTGTAACTTTTCGAGCATGAGCATGAGCATGATTGACCGCCCGAGGTTGCTACTGCGTTATTGCCAGATCAGCTGTTATTACACAGAGAACCAACAGATGATGCTTGGGACTAACATACATCTTCAATGTGTAAGAACTGGAGATGAAAAACTAAAGCATTACCACGAGAAAACACTGGGATTTTGGATAACTGGATTAGGTAGCAGCCGGGGTCGTTTTGGTTAACGATGGATAAGGTGTCAAGTTAAATATTTCAAAATTAGGAGTGATTTCCGATTTGAACCAACAGTAAGGATGCTATTGGGGTCGCTCACAAAGTGTGATTCTGGTTATTCATTGGGAAAACAAAGTGATTTTAAATAATGCTAAAATGCCGATTTTGACCGATTTAAACCAACAGTAAGGATGCCATTGGGCCACTCACAAAGTGAGATAGCGGTTTTTCATTGGGGAACTACACTGAGAAAAAAGATTGGTAAACGCAAACATTTTCTAGTTTCATTTAACCGGAATTTCACGTTGCATTAGGCACAAACATCATAATCGTGACTACCTACACACTTAGATTTTTTTACAGTATACTGTAATTTTTTACCCAATATGAAACAGCTGAACATTCGGTAATCGATTCGCTAGTTTTTAAGTTTTACAATACGTTCAGTAAATTTGACTTCGCTACTAAGCTGTCAAAATTAACCGAAATATTTTGTAAATTTTGCTGAACGATTGGTAACGCGAGCTGTCACATTTTTACCGAAAATTCTGTAAACATTTTACAGTTGCTCAGTAAAATTTACAGGTTCGTTTGTAAACAGGGTTTTTTTGATTTCCTTTCTTGATCTCATTTCCTGTTCATTTTTGTTTAGTAAGATCATTTATTTGTATGTAAACTAGGGGTGAGACAGCTCCACTCTGAGTTGCTTTGATGCACCGAGTAACTCGCGAGTAACTCGAGAGTAATTCAATATAGCTTGAAATTAAATCAATATTCATCGGTTCTTATCGGTTGCCAGGGTTTCGAAAAGTTTGACTTCTAACTAGAATTTGTTTGAAAACATTGTGGACATTCTGCTAATGACAATAGAAGATGGCACAATGGTGAGCTCTACTGAAGTACTCTGATGAGGCATTATAGAGATATGTATAGATTCGTAATTGGCTAAACATCGATGCTGAGAAGCTTGTGTTGGAGTGCAGCGGGCTGAGCTCGTTTGTCTCTTTTCCTGCCTTTGTTCTAAAGCACCAGTTCTTAGCCTGGCCGTCTTGTGGAATGATGCTGCATAACAAAATGTAGATCAAGCCAAAACTGATGGGTTTAAACAAAGTTTGACCTAATTTGGAGACACAAAAATAACTTTGTATCGAAAAAGGCAAAGCCTTACATGAATGGTGGTACACACAAAGAATTATGATTGGTAGAATTAAAAAAACCATTGCTAAAATTGAAAAGTTGCGTTGGTTCTTTTTCGTAGAAAGCGGTTTGCTTTCACAACAAAACCGTTCAAACCGTCAAATCAAAATTTTCCTGCTTGGTTCATTTAAAAGTTGAAACTTTCAAAACAAATTGTAGAACTGTCAAATCGAAACCGTGACATCGTTGAAAATGAAAGCAAATAATTTCTATTCCAAAATAAACTGTCAACGAGAAAGTGTCGTGTGATAAAAATAAAAATATGCCATTTGCATTGGAATAGAGAATACTTTTTACATCAAGAGGTTTATTTTGCAGATAAATTGTAGAATTTTCAACTCAAAAGCCTAGCATGGAAGCAAATAATTTTTATTTCAAGATGTAATTGTCGTGCGAATAAAATGTTAATATGATGTCTGGAATGAAATAAAAATTGTTGTAACCTACAACAGTTTTTTTTTAGATGAATCTTTCGCATTTTCACAACATGCAGATAAAGCGCAGACAAACATTTTCCTCGTAATTTTCACCAAACGCGTACGAAAACGGACGGGAGCAAAGAAGCACGCAGTAGATGCGTACGCAGACAACAACATTCGAAAATTGCAAATGACAACGACGACGACGAATTGCTTTGTGTTGGTGGATTTGACAGTTCTACAATTTTCATTGTAAAAGAAACCACTTTTAAATTTACACTCTGAACCGAAACATAACACTTTCAAATCAAACGAAAAACTTTCGTTATAGATAATTTAACTTTCATTTTAATGGAAAATAAACACTTTTCAGAAGTAAAGGGCAAAACTTTTAATAAAACAAGATTTATTTTTTGTGTGTAAACACGATATAAAATTGTACATGCATATCAGATATGTAGTTTGAGTCTAGGTTTAAGTGAATGTAGCTTGTTTTCCTAAAACATTGAAAATTGATAGTTTCCGATTGTGCACACTCGAGAGCTAATGTACTAGCGTCGGTTTGTTTGACAGCTGCTGTGCAAAAACAGGGAGCATCAAAAATCACATTGCTCGCTTGCTGAGCAACGAGAGTTACTCGAGGTACCTCAAAAGCAACTCTGAAATTACTCGCGATGAAGAGCTGTCTTGCCCCTTGTATGTAAATGTCTTTCGAATTCCCCACCAAACGCTGCTGCAATCGGATGATCCTTGAGATAAGCCAAAAATTCCCTGCCTGCCGAATAAGTCCCGGAAAGTTGCTGTCCATTCCTCCAGTTTGGGCACTAACTTTTGGCTGCACCGTAAAACTACACACTTAGATTTTTTTACAGTATACTGTAATTTTTTACCGAATATGAAACAGCTGAACATTTGGTAGTCGATTCGGTAGTTTTCAAGTTTTACAGTACTTTCAGTTAATTTAACTTCGCTACTGAGCTGTCAAAACTTACCGAAACGTTCTGTAAATATTAACGAACGATTGGTAATGCGCGCTGTCACATTTTTACCGAAAATAACGTAAAAAATTTACAGTTGCTCATCAAAATTTACAGATTTGTTTGTAAAAGTTTTTTTGTTGATTTTCTTTCTAAAAAAATCAGATAAATTAATATATTTTTTGGCATTTATTTGCAAATCATTGGAGTATTCTTAAAAGACGTACTCTTAGCTAGTCAATTGAGGCTTGTCAAAAAAAATTTCCCCCGTGGTTGTAGGGTTTCCCACACCTCGATAAACCGCGAAAATATATGAGAAAAACTGCTTTTCCTCAGGTTTGTAATTAACATTAAAAGCAGCGAAGCACTCTCACAGTACGTACAATATTCAACGTCTTTCTTAAAACCTATTGTCCAATCGTTCAATGCAATGCATCACTCGAGCCCCTACACATATCCCGGGCTGATTGCCGTAAAAACATACGATGCATCATCTATTCAACGAAATATAAGAAGAAAGGAAAATATTTCTTGCTCCTTCATCAAGTACTCCGATTGTGTCTAATATTTGTTCTATTTTCTGCACTTACTATTAGCTGCACCGTCAAACAACAGAACTGGTGAACTGGCGGCAAAGGTTGAGTTTGACAGCATGGAATAAATTTACAATTTATTCAGTACTTGTTTTACAGTTTATTTTGCAAAAGAATAAATTTACAGTACATTTGTAAGTTTTTTTACAGTGTTGAGGAACTGCAATGATTTACAGTTTTGATCGGTGTTTATTTTTACAATTTTCGGTAGTTTTCTATAAATTACAGAAATTCGGTATTTTTGATTGCTGAAATTTTGTAAAATGTCATATTTTACAAAATTTTCGGTGAAATTACTATTTTACAGACCGAGTTCAGCAAAAAAAGTACCGAATATAATTTTGGAAATTTGGTGTGTAAGCCGAGCTGACCAACATTCAACTTTAAATGGCGGGAAAAGGTCATGTTTAACAGCAACGAATAAATTTACAATCTGTTCGGTACTTTTTACAGTTTATTTTGCAAAAGAATAAATTTACAGTACATTCGTAATTATGTTTACAGTGTTGCTGTACTGAAGCAATTTGCAGTTTCGATCGGTAGTTTTTCTACAGTTTAACGGCAGTTTTCTATAAATTACAGAAATCCAGTATTTTCGATTGCTGGAATTTAGTAAAATGTCATTTTTTACAATACGTTCGGTGAAATTTCGGTGTTACAGACCGAGTTCAGCAAAAAAAAGTACCGAACATAATTTTGGAAATTTGGTGTGTATGGTGGTTAAAACAAACTAAAATTTTGAGTAATTGTTTCGGGAATTGTGCAGTTAAGTTCAACTATTATCCGTTTGAATTTACCATTCTGTTAGTTGTTCCATTATGACAGCACGAAAACACACAGAATTGTTGGTTGATTCTACCAACACTTATGGTTTGTTTCAAACAAATTTTAGTATGATTTAAACTTAATTGCTGTTTGAAACAAACATATGAAAACGGTTGAAACAACAAACATTTCCATTCACAATCACCTACATTTTTTTCTGTAATTTACAGTATATTTATTTGAATAAAATGCTAACAAACTTTAGAAAAGTGCATATTTACATTTAAAGATTTCTCGCACTCTAAAAGAAATCTACAAATGTTAATGCGAGCCTTACTAACATTTTTAAGGGTTTTTTAAGTGAAATATTGTTTATTTCAACATTCTTAATTAATCGTACGCTTCTAATTCACACATTACCGCAACCGCCAACGCTAATCCAAGCGTGGCCCTGATCTTCCAGTACGGAAAGTCCCAAACCGCAGCCTACATCCAAATTTACACTTCGTTCACACTACAACTTATATTACGTGATATAGACTATCTTGATATCAGCATCTATACATCTAGTTTTCACTGGAAATAATGTACATGGCATTTGATATCAAGATGCTCTATATCACGTAATATAGGTTGTAATGTGAACGGGGTTTTAAGCTTTTTTCATCCTCTGCCAGGGCGCGCAACTCTATTGCTCGTTCGCACATCTCGATCAGGATGTCGATTATCCGGGTGTTGTCTGTGTTGCCGGCTTCAGTGCCCGTTTGTTTCAAAACAAAATTGTTGGTTCAAAACAACAAAACGGATTTTTAAAACAACTAGTTTTTCAGTTTGGATGTCAACAAGCAAGTTTGTTGTTTCAAACGAGACTGTTATTCCTCCGTGTAGGAGATGTTTTACAATGCTGGAAAGCCAATTTGGACCGATTAAACCAACAGTAAGGATGCTATTGGGGCCACTCACAGAGTGTGATAGTGGTATTTCATGAGGAAAACAATACAGTTCATCTCAATGCCCGAGAGCTAACCAATAGTACGGATGCCGCTGGAGTAACCTATAAAATGGGACAGTGGTTTATTTGCGAACCACGACTTCTCATGCTCACTCGATCACTCGCGCATCGAACAATAGGCAACCGAAGCAATAGACAAAACTCTACGCCCGATAAAAAAATATTAGGGACCAACGTATCGACACAACCGGTTAAGCCGGTTCAACTGATGGTCGGCGCAAACCTATTAAAAAAGGACATATCGATACGAATGTCCTCCTATGGCATCCTATGAAAAGATACTAAGAGTTATTGTTGCAGGTTGTCGATGGTTGATTACCATTGGCTGAAATGAGCATTAAATGAGAATAGGGAGAACATTTTATAGAATTAACGACTACAATACTCAGTTGTTTATTAAGCTGAGCTATATCTGATGAACTCAGTTGATGAATCAACCCTCTCACATTTATAGCTAATTTGCTATTCTGACCTAGATTCTGACAAATTTACAAGCTCACAACTGCATGATAATTTGAAAAGTGTCCAGATTCATGAACAAAAAGTCCCGCAACATGGCATCCCAACTTTGGATTTGGAAACCTGTGTCGCTCAACAAATCCTCAAACAAATGTGCAAAAGCACATTGGCCAATATTTAGCGTCAACCAGTGGGTACGTGTAGTGCAGGTCTATAGCATTAGAAAACTTCTTACAACATAGGAATGAAACGTTACAATAGAACAAAAGGTCTTTGTGAAGTAAAATGTTGTATTCATAAAAAACCAGAATACATTTTGTGTCATAACAATCACACGTTTCGTTAAAATCCATGTTCTTAAAGAAAAATGTTGTACACATAAAATATCGGTAAATATCCGCTGAGATTAGTGTACGCGCTGTACGCGTGCAACAGAGACTGACACGAGTGCCACCTTAACAGATCTTTAAATATCCCACAAGACGACAACAGCAAAGTAATGGGTGGAGCGAACGACGCGAAACGACGAACAGCCGATCGTTTGTTTTTGTATGGAGAGAAACGTGTATAAGAAATCCATTGTAATGAATAAGAATCAGTCGGTCTCATCATTCAGTGTCGTCCTAGCGACAAGTTCGGACGTGTTTTTTCGCTCTCGGTAAATTTTTACAGTTTGGCAGTGTTTTTAATTTCGCGATTTCTCGCGTTTCCACGTGATGATAATGGGCAAACCTGGCCCAAGTGGTGTACCGAAACCCAGCGGCAAGCGGCCAGCTGACAGCAGCAACCCGTTTTCGTTACTCGAAGGCAGGACCGATACCGTTGCCCAGGCTCAAGGCAACAAAAAGAAAAGGAAGAAGAAGTTGAACCAACTCGATGGTTCCAGTGGCTGTACCCCTCAAAGCGTGGGCCCCCGCGACGACGGCACTGCAATGAACACCAGTGATGTCGGTGATTTCGGCGGCTCCGTCGATAATTTGAACGCTGCTGTTCCGCCAGCAAAAGTTAAGCTACCACCGGTGGTGGTGAAAAACATCCCTCTCGGCGACCTTGTGGCCAAACTTCAAGCGGCCGGCATTGCAGCGGAGTACAAAGTTATCCCGTATCGGCACGAAGGTGATGACTACGGTCAAGAAGGACTTCGACCAGAGTGGTGTCATCGTCTGGAAGGATTCTCGTTCGAATTCTTCACACATGACATCCCCGGGAAGAAGCCTTTGAGGCCGTCATCAGAGGTCTGCCAAACCTCGATCCGGTACGAATCGCATCGGACATCAAGGACCGGTACAAACTGGCTCCAATCGCCGTCTACCGGATGAATCGGCGCAACGAAAATGTAAGGCATCACCCGGATTGCCTGTACCTAGTGCACTTCCAAAAGGGAACGGTGACGCTCAACGCACTCAAAGCAATCCGCTCCCTCTGTTCCATCATCGTCACGTGGGAACCGTACCGTGGTGGACACCGTGATGTGACACAGTGCCAGCAGTGTCTGGACTTTGGCCATGGTACCCGGAACTGCAACGTCAATGCCCGCTGCAACAACTGCGCCCTAAACCACACCACATCCAACTGTCCCATCGAAGGAGCCGTGGCGTACAAATGCGCCAACTGTGGTGGTGCCCACCAAGGATCTGATCGCCAATGCCCGAAACGCGAAGCCTTCAAGCGCATCCGAAAACAAGCATCGACTGCCAACCAACCGGGACGGAAGACGGAAAGGGCTCCGGCCTTCACAGCAGCAGATTTCCCGCCAATTCGCGGTAGTCGCCAACCAAACCCATGGGGACAAGGTACTAGCCCTCAAGCAAATCCCGGCCCTTCCGGTGGACAGCGATCCTCAACCCCCCCTGGATTCTGGAGACAACAACAACAGCAACAACCAGCAACCAACAACAATCCCGATCTGTTCTCTGCGGACGAACTGATGGCGATCTTCGTTGATATGACCGGTGCGCTTCGACAGTGCCGTAGCAAGCCCGAGCAGATTCAAGTACTCGGAAAATTCATCATCCAGTATGGCGTCTAAAGCGCTAACCATCGCCACCTGGAACGCTTGCTCTATTCGAGCAAAAAGCTACGAGCTTGCCGACTTCGTCCGCAAGCAAAACATCGACGTGGGCCTACTAACCGAGACCCACCTAAAGTTTGGTGACAGCTTCTGGTTGCCTGACTACAATTCCATCCGGCTTGATCGCACCAGCTCCAGGGGGGGTGGTGTAGCGATCATCGTGAAGAAAGGGATAAAATACCACATTCTGCCACATATCCGCACATCCGTTATCGAGGCCCTTGGTGTGGAGGTGGAAACATCGACTGAAAGTACCCGGTTCATCGCTGTTTACTGCCCTCGACAGTGTGCTGCTAGCAACGAAGCGTCAATCCAATTCAAGAACGACCTAACCGCCATCACACGTACCAGCTCTCGTTTCGTCATCGGTGGGGACCTGAACGCGCGCCACGAGGCATGGAAAAACTACCAACGCAACCAGAACGGTCGACTGTTGTTCGACCACTCCCAGCATGGGCTGTACACGGTGCAGTTTCCGGCTGAACCAACATTCATCTCTCCGGCGGGAAATCCATCGACGCTGGATTTTTTCCTGACAAACACCACAATGTCAAAGCCGGTGGCGCACAACGACCTCAGCTCTGACCACCAACCGGTAGTGGCTGAAGTCGGTGTCAACGTGATTCCTGCTCCAACCTACCAGCGAAAAGACTACCACCACGTGAACTGGCCACAGTTCGGCCAAATCGTCGATCGGAACATCGACGAAAATCCACCACTCGACACCATCGATGACATCAACCGTGCGCTGGAGGGATTCCAACAAGCCATAACCGTGGCTGACGAGGCGTGCGTCCGACAAGTTCCTGTGAGGGGTAAGTTTGTTGCCATTGATTCCCACACCCAACTTTTGATCCGCTTACGAAATGTTCGTAGACGCCAGTTCCAGAGGACAGGTGATCTGGATAGGAAACAAGAAGTGGCCGATCTGAACCGGCAGATTGCTTCCAGAATGGACTCGCTCCGAAACGAGAGTTTTGGACGTGTCATCCAAAATTTGGATGATCGCTCGAGACCATTTTGGAAGGTAGCCAAAGTCCTAAAGACGCATCCCAAACCCGTTCCTCCTCTGAAGGTCGTCGATTCTATCCTGCTAGCCCCAGTGGAGAAAGCAAATGCGATCGGCAATCATATTGCCGCATCGCATTTGCTTGGCTCAAACATCCCAAGTCCGCTTGAAGGTCAGGTTGCGCAATGCGTCAATAATCTAGATGCCTCCCCTTGTGTCGTGCCCCCGGAGGATAGGATTACTATCGAACAAATTTGCTCAGCGCTGAAGAGCACTAAAAACATGAAGGCGCCCGGGTTTGATGGGATCTTCAATTTGATCCTAAAAAGATTAACACCAAAGCCCACTCGCTCTTGAGTGCTATCTTCAACAGATGCTTGAACTGCACTACTTTCCAAGCATCTGGAAAGAAGCCAAAATCATTCCGATCCACAAACCCGGGAAGGATCCAACATCGCCTTCAAGCTACAGACCTATAAGCCTCCTTTCAGCGCTGAGAAAATTGTTCGAGAAGTTAATTCTTAATCGTTTGCTCAGGTGTGTCGAGGAAAATAACATTCTCCTGCCGGAACAGTTTGGGTTCAGGAAGGGGCATTCCACCACTCATCAGCTAGTTCGGGTGATGAATAACATCCGAAGTAACAGAGCTGTATCCAAGTCCACAGCCATGGCTTTGTTAGACGTCGAAAAGGCGTTTGACAATGTCTGGCACGACGGGCTTGTATACAAGCTTTGTAACTTCAACTTCCCAGCACACCTTGTGAAAATCACCCGCAACTACCTCCAGCAAAGGTCGTTTAGAGTATCGTTGAACGGTTGTCTTTCAGACAGGTTTTCGATACCAGCTGGAGTGCCGCAAGGTAGCCTGCTGGGCCCGCTGCTGTATAACATCTACACTTCAGACATTCCTCCCCTTGGTGATGGTTGCGTGTTTTTCCTGTTCGCAGATGATACCGCAATAGCCGTCAAGGGAAGGATGCCTCGCGAAATAACAAGCAAACTTCAACGATGCCTTAACACCTTTGCCGATTATGCTGAGTTGTGGAAAATTAAAATCAATGCCTCTAAAACACAAACTATTATGTTCCTCCACCGGCAATCACCCAAACTGAAACCCCCTCCGGCGTGCACAATAATTATGGACGGCACAAGGGTCGAGTGGTCCGCCGAAGTAACATATCTAGGTCTACTGTTTGACGAAAAACTTCTCTTCCGATCGCATGTTAAGAGAACGTTAGTCAAGTGCTCCGCCTTAGTTAGGTCGCTATATCCGCTGATTTGTCAAAGATCCCGCCTCAGGGGTGAACAAACTGGCAGTCTACAAACAAATCATTGCGCCTGCGATCTTTTACGCAGCTCCGGTGTGGGATCAATGTGCACAAACTCATAGGAACAAGTTGCAAGTTACGCAGAACCGAACGCTGAGGATGATCCTTAACCGTCCCTTCGACACAAGGATAACTGACCTTCACCGTGAGGCGGACATCCTTAAAATAGATAGGAAACTTACTGAAACCAAGAACAAATTTGTAAATAAATGTAACATATCGGAACACGAGCTGATAAGCAATCTGTATATAGTAGGTTAGTTGTAAATAGTAGATTAGGTAGTTGTAGAATGTATATAGTAGGTTTAAGTAGTCTATTTTTAAATTCAAACAAACCAACCAAAGGTGGAAAACTAGAACTCAAATCCGATAGGACTAATTATTTTTCTTAACAAATATCAAATTATTACAATTATTACAACCAAAGATGAAAAGGTAAATCTGTATCACTTAAGCCATGAACATGTTAACCATCAACAAACAAGGAAATAAAGATCATTTTAATAATAATAATGAATAAAAATCAGTCTAAAATAAATTGACAAAACGAGCGGATCAAAAAAAATATTTTTCCAAAGCAAACCGAACTGTGGTGGCCAATCGACAAGTGGATCGTTGGCATTTTCATCCCCTCCCTACGCCCGTGTGTGTGTGTGAGCATCATCGACCCGGCATTGACGGTAGGACAACGGACGTGTTGCGACCTGTTCGGCGTCGGTTTTCCTTGCGCTCGTTTCGATCGTTCAAGACGAACGATGCGTGGTGCTGCAGGAGCAGCGATTTTGTGAAATCGTCCTTGCTGAATTATTACCCAGGGTGTCTGCCAAGAAGAGTTGTTTGAATTTTCCTACTTTGGCATTCGGCGTCACTCCTGGCGTTATTCATGCAAGCCAGCGGCAACGAAGTTCGGCTATTTGGCCGTGGTCCTTCGACGAGTTTGTGTTGGTGGCTGTGAGGTGCACGGCTGTCAACTGTTCGAGTGTGGTGTAGCTGCTGGTGGTGCTAGCTGGCGACTGAGGTGCACGGTCGTTGGCAACGAGTGGCTGGTAGCAGCAACGAGCGCAGCAATTGGCTTTCGCCTATCGTCGAGCGAGCGGCGGTCGGTGACTCGATTACCAGGTAAGTGCAAGAAGTGCAAAAAAAAAACTTGAGTCCCCAACAATTAGAATTAAGTGTAATATTAGAATCGTATATGTTTTGCCAATATTGGTGCATGTTTACTTTATGTACTTTATTCAACATCCGAATAAAAATTTACCTTAGCCTAACATGTGATTTTGATGCTACATAAACATCAAAATCAAATGTTTTCCTGATGACATCATGATTCTTGATAAGAAAACAACCAACAAACGTTTCATTCGAACGTTTTGTACATCTGAAATCATTTAGAAATAGAAAAACTGAGGTTAAATCGAAATCCTTTCAGATAATTTGGTTTCAATGGTATTATCTACAACTGAAAACATCCGGAAACGATGCACGGTCACGTTTTTATTCGACTGAATGCATCATACATCATCTCTTTTATTGGAAAAAATCGACACTTGAAAACATATTTAAGATGTTAATTCATAACGTTTAATGCATTTGAAAACATCGAAAATTCTTTGGCTATGATGTTTTGTTCAAATACATTTGAAAACATCAATAAGCTTAGATATCTTAAAACATCAGAAAAACATTTTGTTTGAATGTCAAAGTAAAAAAAATCATGACATCAAAGGGACTTTGGAATAGAAAAAAATTGTTTGAAAATATCTGATGTTAAAATCATGTTACCTTGCCTAAATACAGCGAAATCGTTCTGTTCTCTAATGTTCAACGTAAGATGTACATTTGAATTTCATGTTGATGTTGACATTGAAATCAGACATCAGCCTGATATAAAATTTTATTCGGGTGCGCAGACGCTTCACGTTATTTTTTTTCTGAAATGTAGACCGTTACGAAAAAGTCTGTTGAGGTTTAATATTTAAGTTTAAGCTTATTGCACTCGTCATATTTTTAATACCACCACTAAACTAAATAAATAAATAACTAAATTTTTACAAAAGATTCTTTCGTATTTCCATTCTGATTTTTATTACGATCGAAACACACGAATTAGATCCACCCTACTCGTAATTGATTCTTCGCATCTACAGCGCCACTAGCTTCTTTTCCGCGAACTAGATAATCAAAACAAGAGAAGAAAACAAGAATCTGTTCCGTTTTGCCGTCCTCGGGCATCTTATAAGTGCTAGCATTTCAAAAGATCGGATCTGATTTCACCGCGTTACCATTTGCCTGTTAACCTTTTTTTCTCGTTCAAACAAAATTCGCACATCAATCACACCTTGGTAAGGCAGAGGGAGGAGAGTTTCCTCTTAGATTTAGAAAACTGCTGCTCTAATCGCTCACCATTGTACAGTTGTTGTCATTGCTTAGGAAAAAAGCAGTTCGGCTCGAATAAAAAGTTCGTACGGATTAGTCAGTCGTTTGTCTGCACTGAAAAAATCTTTCACTTAGCTACTAATGGAAACACAAGTAGATATTTTCCAATACTTATATAAGTGACTTTTACATGATTATCACGTAGAAAAATAAATTCTACTTGACTAATCATATACATTTCACTGGACACATAAGATTCACTGGATTTTGCGAAGCACTTTCCACTTCCTGAATCACATGAAAGTTAAGTGAATTTCTAGTGGATATTTTCCACTGATTATGTGAAATTTATTTTGGGTGTGGGCGTCTGGGCTATCAAACAGTGATTAGTCATACAACATACAAAGTGGAAGCAGTGGAAGTGCATTGTGCAGGGCCAACTTCCCTAATCAGGTAAAACAGATATCACGACTACTGATTCAAAACGACGTATCTGATTTAGAAAAAAAGGTAAACAAAGACTCAAATGTTGCATCGCCATCATCTTTGGAAATATTATTGTTTGTGGTGGTGTGATCTTAGTTTGTGTGAAAGTGATATGTTTTTCGTTTAGGGCTTTGTTTACAAAATCAGACACGTCGTTTTGAATAAGTTGTCGAGAAATAATGAATTCATTCAGCGGAGATATAGTGAACCTGAATATTTTCAGGCTGCTTCGCCGCGGGTTTTAGCTAAACATTCTCTCACGCGTGTGGAGACCATACCGGTGTGCAGCAGCGTCGTGCATTCATCGCAAACATTTTAGAAGTTGCTAGAAGGATTAGTTCAAGATGACGAATAAAGTGCGACGCTTGGTGGAGTCATCCGACGACGATGACGATGATAATACCGATAACGAGTATAACCATCCTCCCTCGAATGTAAGTCCCCCCCCCGGGTCAGCGGGAGTGCGATTGGTCAACCAACTAAAACGGTTCTCTCCTAACAGGGTGGCCTGTCTATCAACGTGGCGCCGGAAGGGGACGACACAACCCATCCCAACAGGCCAGTTTTCAGCCTGAAACGCCGTAAAGGGGGACAGTCGCAGTATGAGGTGAGTCGGGAGGGGGTAGACTATATAGGGCTTGGGTTCTGGGAAAGCAGTGCTCGTTTGTGTTGGAAACGTTGCTAGTGGGGATTGCATCATCTTTGCTGGTTAGTAGAGTTGCTGTAAAAGGGACGGGAACTAAGTAGCGCGAATCCGACCATATCAACTGGTGTACTTGCTTATCTTGCGTTTGAAGGGTCGATCGCAGCGAGGTAGTGGAACCGTCGAAGGGAAGTGATTTTGAATTTCAAGCGTGTTAACAAAGCAAATAGCTGAGGCGTCACTTCAGTCATATTGCGATATGCTCTTCCTCTCTCAGTTTCATTGAGTATGAATCAAACAGTTGTGTGACTTATCGCTATTGCAATACCGTCGTAGGAATCATTTTACAGTCCGGTACTCCAATCCGGATTTGGGCGTGATTGCTTTCGTAAGCAACCGCTTCAATCGCGAATTTCTAGGAAATAGAACATACATCTTATCAAATAGAGTAGAGGTTTGTTTCCTTAACCAGTTGAGGGAAACTGTGATGTTTGTTTGCAACTTCTGTTTCTCTTCGTGTAAATAGTTCAATCAACACTCACGTTACTATTTCCACGACATTTCTCTATGACGCATCATGATAAAAAAAAACCCCAACTCCACAACAAAGGATCTTAACCAGCAATGGTCGCTAGGTATCTTTCGTCCGCGCATTAGTGCATTCCTTCATAACTGCTGCAACAGCAGTGATGGCGCCCCGGATCGATCTACAAGAAGTCACTTTTCCATGTTCATATCTCGACTGAAACTAAACTTATTTGTGCCTTTAATAAATTGCAGAGTCTGGACTACGACGTGTGTGAAAATGTACTCTGGACCCAGGAGAACAGCAAGATCGAGCAACGCACCACTGTGCGGAAGGACTTTGCCCGATGGATCATCTCGATGCAGATCGGCATTGGGACCGCGCTGGTGGCCTGCGGTATCAACATCGTGATCGATCAGTTATCGTTCGTGAAGTATTCGTTCCTGAAGCGGCAGGTCGACCGGAATGTGCTGAATGGTGATCTCAGCATTCCGTATCTATACTGGGTGTTGACCAATGTAGTCCCTGTGGTGATTGGAGCCACGATGGTGGCCTATGTGGAACCGGTGGCGGCTGGCAGTGGAATTCCGCAGGTCAAATGCTACTTAAATGGCGTGAAGATTCCGCGGATTGTGAGGATCAAGACACTAGCCGTGAAGGCGGTTGGAGTGGTTGCTTCCGTAGTTGGAGGTTTGGCGGGCGGAAAGGAAGGGCCAATGATTCACAGCGGAGCAGTGATTGCGGCGGGGCTTTCGCAGGGGAAAAGTACAACGTTTCGGAAGGATTTAAAAGTGTTTGAATACTTCCGGGATGATCACGAGAAGCGCGATTTCGTTGTCGGAGGAGCGGCGGCCGGTGTGGCAGCGGCTTTTGGTGCGCCAATCGGAGGCGTTCTTTTCTCCCTAGAGGAAGCAGCTAGTTTCTGGAATCAATCCTTGATTTGGCGAACGTTTTTCGTTTCCGTTATAAGCTCTTTTACCTTGAACATCGTGCTATCTGCGTACCACGGGCTGAGCAGTTTCCGATACCGTGGTTTGTTCAATTTGGGCGAATTTAAACCGCTACCCTTCGAGTACTATGAACTACCGATATATATCCTGATGGGTGTGTTTGGAGGAATGTTCGGTGCCTTTTGGAACAGCATTAACAACCGGCTGAACATCTTTCGTGCCCGGTTCATTAATTACCGATGGGCCAGGGTTTTGGAGGCTGCCTCCTTGGCTGCCATATCTGCTACCTGCGCTTGTGCAATGACCTATTTCATCAACGATTGCCGACCGCTTGGAAACGACCCAACGGAAACTCCGGTTCAACTGTTCTGCGAGGACAACGAATATAATGCGGCAGCTGCGCTGTGGTTCCAAACTCCGGAGGCCACCGTCAAGGCGCTGTTCCATGATCCTCCCGGATCGCACAACATCCTGACGTTAGCCGTGTTCGTCCTGATGTATTATCCGCTGTCTTTTATGACCTATGGGATGAGTGTTTCGTTGGGAATTTTCATCCCGACGCTTCTTGTCGGAGCAGCATGGGGACGGTTGACCGCTTCTTTTATAGTGCTGGCATTTCCGGGGGCAAGTGTAAGTCAATATAAAGCAAGTCATGTGAATCAAAATGCAAGTTTTTTTTTGCCCTCAGGCATTTGTTCAACCGGGTAAATATGCTCTGATAGGAGCGGCCGCCCAGTTGGGTGGTGTCGTTCGGATGACGTTGAGCTTGAGCGTAATCCTGGTGGAAACAACGGGAAACATTGGTTTCATTTTGCCGATTATTCTCACGGTGATGGCAGCCAAGTGGAGTGGCGACTTCTTCAACGAGGGCGTTTACGATTGCCAAATCAAATCTTCCAAAGTACCGATGCTGCCGTGGCATGTGGATCCCGCCCTGCAGCAGAACACCGCCAAAGATATTATGAACCAGCCGGTGATTTGTGTGCGTCGTAAGGAGAAGGTGAACTACATCATCGACATCCTGATGAATACTGCCCACAATGGATTTCCGGTTGTTGAGGACGATGACAATGTAACGAACGAGCCTTGCATTAAACTAGCTGGACGCGAGTGCTGACGATGTCTGTTTTTTCTTCCAGGATAACCGGGAAAATGGCAAACTGATTGGGTTGATCTTACGATCGCAGCTGGTGGTTATTCTGATGAAAAGTTTGTACATCGAAACCAATCGGTTTTGGAAGGATCTGGTGACGATTCAACTGTTCAGAAAGGAGTATCCCCGGTATCCGACTATTGAGGTGAGGTTCTCTCATTGTTGACAGGTTTGACAGGAATCGTCCCTTAGGTATGTGCTTCCAGTTGGAATCATTTTTGAGCAAGGAAAGGTAACGATACGTGATTGGGGGAGACCGTCCAGACGCGCCGTTTTCCGTGGGTTTTCCACTTTGCACAGTGGTCAAAAAGTCCATTTTAACATTCCTAACTCATACCTTCCTAAATAGTGAAGTTAGAGCAATGGCGTTTTTGGCAAAGTTGCTAGATATGACAAGCATTTTGACGGCATGACTTTTGTGATCAATCCCCCTAAAAGTGAGATAAAAATTCAACTTTCTTATTTTGATTTTGAGATAGAGAAATAATGTGTTCAGCAAAATTGTAGAAAAAGTCAATACAAACAACTTTGCTGAAGCCATAAAAATTGTGTGTTTTACCGAATTGGAGATAGACAGCCTTCTTTAAGAACTAACCTCCAAAAATACATTTTTTACTGAAACATTTTGTTTTTAATTTTAAGGACAATAGAATGTTCTACAAAGTTAATAGCAATATCTAAATACAAAACTTTCAAGAATATACTATACCTGCATTATTTCAGTGGGATGAGTTATGGAACTTTTTCCATTTTTTTTCGTCGTATTTTCGAAGGCTGTACCACATATATGAGCAGGTAGGAGCAGATAGACCTTGCTGCATCTAATAGTACATTAAATGATCTTTCAAGTAGTCCTTAGTTTGTCCGTCCACGACCGTCTGCTGGGAAGTTATGCTCAAAATTATTCAAACAGTATAAAAAATTGCGTTGTCATGGTAACCACACCTTCAAACTAATTATTTTTAGCATAATTGTACATTTTGTTTTTGTCAATATTTTTATTCAAATAATTTTTTGGCGAATACTTTTGTCTGGTGCATTTTTTTTCGAGTAAAGGCCTTAGTACGTAACATCGGCAGCAAGCGAAAATTGGTTACAGTTTACCAAACAGGCGTGGTAGTCAAGCTCCAGCACGATTCTGCATCCGACATCACTGTCATATCGGAAGACTAGCTACTCAAACTACTGAAGAGCAAGCAGTTACCGGTTTCGGGGACAGTCTTATGCTTATTGCAGACTTCAGGGCAGGCATCATGATTGGCAACGTTATCAAGGAAGGACGAATCTTCATTGCTGACAATCCCGATTTGAACGTTCTGGGCATCGAAACCATGGATCTCTGGTTCATACCGATCAGCAGCCTGGGTAATTGTACATCATCAACAATCCGACAAAATAATGGAGAGATTTAAGCGGCAGTTTTCTGAAGTGTCCCAGAACACGCTAGGTCCCTGCACTAAAGCACAGGTGAAATTCTACTTGAAGCCCGAGGTGCGTCCCGTCTACTGACCTAAGCGCCCCGTAGCATACGCTGCAATTCCGAAAGAAGAAGCAGAACTTCAACGACTTCAAGACAACGGCATCAATTTTCGTGTGCATTTTCAGATTGAACAGCACCAACAGTCGTCGTTCGAAAAGCGGACAATGTCTCAGTTCGTGTGGAGATTTTTACCACACTCAGAAGATATCTCCACCGTGCAAGCAGGGTCCCGTTACTCCACGCACATCGATTTGCCAGACGCCTACCTGGAAGTTGGTATTCCCAGAGTCGAAACCTACTTGAACGAATCAGAAAGAGCATGACAGCACTCTTCAAGCAGTTTTAGAACGAGTACGTTAGTATGGCTTTCGGTTGAAGATTGAGAAGTGTCGCTTTGTCATGTGCGATACCAAGTTTCATCGACACCTCGTGTACAAAGATGGCATTCGCCACGATCCTGCCAAGACGAAAGCCATTTCCCAGATGCTGTCACCGCAGGAAGGACGTACGATGGAGTTGGTGGGAGGGGGCCAACCATCTTTCGATCGATTTAAAACAATTCTTCTGTCAGTTTTACTGCTCACCCATTTTGACACTTCAAAGGAGATCATTGTTGCTGCTGATACGTCCGCGTATAGACTCGGAGCTGTAATGATGCATCGTTTCCAAACTGGAGAGGTCAAGGCAATCGTACTTGCATCTCGCTCGTTGACTCCTGCAGACACGAATTACGGTCAAGTTGAGAAAAAAGCTCTGGTCCTAATTTTTGCTGTCACGAAATTCTTGAAATTGTTATACGGAAGATACTTCGTTTTACAGACGGACCATCAGTCACTTCTCATGATTTTCGGATCGAAAAACGGCATTCCAGTCTATACCGCAAATAGGCGGCAGCGCTGACCCCTTACTCTTTCGCTGTATGACTTCGTTTCGACGACAATTTTGGACATGCTTCGGACAAACAGATCATGAGGATTACGTACGTGCACGTTGAAGCTGAAGTTAAGTCGATTCTCGGAGACTCACTACGCAATCTACCAGTAACGTTCAACGTGATAGCAGCTGAAACTAACAAGGATGCAACTCTCAAGCAGATAACAAACTTCCCGCTGAACGGTTGGCCGTCGAAGTTGAAGCAACTCACCGATGCAACTGTGAAGAAATTCTACACTCGCCGTGATAGACAGAATCGTTGTTCCTTAGAGATATCGCAAACAATTCCTTTAACAGTTACACAGGACGGTATGAAATCTATCACTCGAAACTACGTTTATTGCCCAAACGTCGTCGACGAAGTGGAGTAGACGTGGCTGGGTAGCTCAGTGGTTACCCGTTCTGCTTCCTGAGATGGTCGGGAGTTCAATCCCAGGCCCGTCCCCTTCCTTGCCTATTTGTCACTTGCCTCTTTCTATCACCACTAGATTTAAAATTAAAAGCAATTCCTATTGATCGCTTCACTCTTACCACAGTGAATCCATGATCTAAAAATAACCTGCCTCACTAACACAAATCTATCCTTCCTTGACAATTGTGGAGACGCAGAGGTAAACAAACACGGTCTCTAACCAACGATTGTCAAACTAACCATCCTTCCCTTCTCCCCAAAGACCGTGAGGACGTGGCCGGCGCCGGCACTAATCTATATATTATCGTTGCAACTGAAAACCGAAATAACTCACTGGCGCCAAATGGTTTTTCTCTCGTTCTGTACGATTGAATTATGGCGCATTGAGTGCGCTGTATAGCGCATCTGATGTGCTACACAGCGCACTAGATGCGACACTTTGTTGCCATTCGGAAAAGCAGTTATATTGATTTGCGCGAGTGATTCTTCCGGTTTTTTTTCAACTGCAACGAGAATATAAATAGAAACAACTAGTGAACTTTTGTACATTGAAGATGTAAAGCTGCTCCCATGCTCCATCTAGGTGGTTCTCTGTGCAACTACACATTGATAACGGAAGCTGAACGGCAACGGCAACGGAAAAGCCCGCTTGTCGGAAAAAAAGTCTTGATCCAAGGCGATTCTAATTGGACATATCGAAGTCATTTGCAACAACTGCCAAACTTGCCGTTTTCCGTTCTGTTATGATTGTTTTTAGACGGTAAGCCATGCTACTGCTATGCTGGCAGAGGAAAACTTTTATTCATTCATTCGATTAGCAACTTTCATGCAATAAAGACATAGATTCAATTAGTCTCCCGTCTCTATCTTGGTTTTGCTATTCAACAGAAAATATCGAAGCCGACTGCCTGGTTGCAGGAGGTAGACAAGGTAGTCTGGATCTGATTCAAAGAAAGGGATCACCAGCAACATTTGAGAGGTAAGGGACAGGGAATGGATGACCTCTAGGTACCATAAGGCAACTAGGTCAATCGATCAATCGGCACTCGAATGTTCAGTTGACAGAGAAGTCGCGAGCAGTCGACCTCCATTAAAAAGTTTGATGCCATCCGGATAAAGCTGCGCTGTATTTTTTCGTCAATTAATAAGGAAGCCAGACCAAGGCAGTATTTTCTAGGATCGGTCGTACCAGTGAACAATAGAGAGCTTTCAGGAAGTACGGGTCAGTGAAGTCTCTGGAGATTTTTGATACAAACCCTAGCTGGCGATTAGTCTCAGAGATCACAGCAAATCGGTAGAGGTTAAACAATAATTTATGATCAAGTAGAACACCTCAATCGCTGAACTGGTCGGTTTTATGTACAACGACGCCATTGATGGTATAGTCGAAAACAATCGGCTGCTTGATGCGGTAATACGACATTACCTTACACTTTGGAATGCTGATCATACGTTTATTCCGACGGCATCAATCAGTGAATCGCTCCAATAATGATTGAAGACGAGTACAATCGTAGTATTTGAACGGGATCCTATTAGGATAGCCGTTTCATCCCAGGATATCCCAACTTTTGTTTATTATGCTATAATTCTTTTGTTTCAAAATGGATTGATTTCCTATTTGCGCTAGTCTTTTCCCCAGAGACTAGATATTTAGGTAGGTCATGTGGCCTAAAGTTTAAGAGCCTCATCAAGGCCAAGAAACGCGGTTACTGGCGACAAATCGTGGACGGGCTATCGTGTGAAACGTCGATGAATACCCTTTGGGATACGGCGCGAAGATTGCGTAACAGAACTACGAACAACGAGAACGAGGAGTATTCGGACCAATGGATCCTCAAGTTCGCGCGAAAAGGTTGTCCAAATTCTGTGCCAGCACAAATGCTTTCTTGCGAAACCACGGATTCGATAGATGAGATCAGCTAACCTTTTTCAATGGTAGAACTCTTCCTCGCACTCCTTTCGTGTGGCAATACGGCTCCAGGGGCTGATAGGATCAATTTCAACTTGCTTAAGAACCTTCCACACGTCGCTAAGAGGCGCATGTTTAATCAGTTTCTGGAACTCAACATTGCACCGTATGACTGGAGACGGGTGAGAGTTATTGCCATTAGAAAACCTGGTAAACCCGCGTCCCACCACAACTCCTATCGACCCATCGCGATGTTATCTTGTATTCGAAAATTGTTGGAGAAAATTATCCTCTTCCGTCTGGACAAATGGGTTGAGACGAATAACCTGCTTTCAGATACTCAATATGGTTTCCGCAGGGGTAAGGGAGCGAACGACTGCTTTCCACGGATATTCAGTTAGCTTTTGCTAAAAAAGAGCAAATGACTTCTGTATTCTTGGATATCAAGGGGGCTTTTGATTCAGTATCTGTTGAAGTTCTTTCAGATAAACTCCATGCTTGTGGCTTTTCTCCATTAACGCATATTTGTTTGTCAATTTACTGTCAGAGAAACATATGAGCTTCTCTCATGGGACCTCTACAGCTGCACGATTTAGCTATATGGGTCTCCCCCAGGGATCATGTTTAAGCCCCCTTTTGTATCATTTTTATGTCAAAGACATTGACGGTTGTCTAAGTGACAACTGTACGTTGAGACAACTTGCAGATGACGGCGTAGTGTCTGTCACGGGACCCAATGGCAGCGCAATAACAAATAAATAACCAAATTTATCAAATTTAAAATGTTTGCGTGAACAACAATTTATAGAAAATAAAAAGTTTCAAGTGCTGGCGGTACCTATGTCTTGGATTAAGAGTGGTAATTTAATGTGGCCAAAATTGAGCAATGAGAAAATAGAGCCATGCGTGTAAGTGATGTGGAGTTCAATGGTGCCTCCAAGCATATTCCGGTCATAATTGGGAAAAAAGAGGCAATTTTCAAGCGGCAGAGACAGCTGCAGATGAAATGGCAAAGAGAGAAGTCTCGGACGTAGAAGAAAACCAATATCGGAAAAGAAGGATTACAATGCCATGTGTGTAGGAAAATTCAATCTTACATTGAATAATAATAAGAATAATGTTCACCCCGCTTCAAAACAGCTATTCAACAAGCACCTATCAAAAATCAGGAATTTCTATCCGCCGGATCAACTCGTCAACAAACAAAGCGGTAGTGAAATACATGTAACTCCACGGCCAAGTAACATTGCCAAAACCATCCGGCTTTATTTAGTTTTATTAAAGTTTTATGAACGCCACTGTAAATCAATTTGGTTTTATTATGGCAGCAAGAGGTGCCAACAGGTTTCAAATTTTAATCAGGTTTATGAGAACCTACACAGCTTCTTTACAATGATCTTAAAACCTAGACTTTTAAAATTCAAAGGTTGTGTTTTGACTTTATGAACTCATAAAATGCTGTTTTAAAATGTCAGACGTGGCTGGATAGCTCAGTGGTTATCCATTCTGATTACTGAGTAGATGGTCGGGATTTCAATCCCAGGCCCGTCCCCTTCCTTGCTATTTGTCACTTGCCTCTTTCTATCATCACTAGATTTAAAATAAAAAGCAGTCTGCTGCGCTTTCATTGATCGCATCACTTATCACAGTGAATCTGTTTCGGAATCAGTAGACTGTATTTGAATGAGAGAAAAACGCGTTAATAAACCGAACTTTATTTTCTACTTGCGTACTGTACAACGTTAAATTTTTCACTGGCATCCGCTTGCTGATCCTTTTCTGTTGTTTCTCTTGCTGTGCGGTAGAAAACTGCAGAGTCGCACTCAGTGTGGAATTCGATGACACGCTGCGTCGGGGGGCACGTCGATACCTAAACATACACGCCCACCTTGAGGCCACTGGCCTTAATCTACAGGAAGAACGCATAACTTGTGAATTGGTCTCTGGTACGTAGTTGAACCTCGTCGCAGCGTCACTGTTCGTACTACACCAGATGTATCCGGATGAACCTCCTGTACACGTGCTAATTCCCACTGGGTTGGTGGTGCGTTGTCGTTCTTGATTAGCACCAACTGGCCCACTGAAATGTTAGGATGAACCGAACGCCACTTGGTTCGAGGCTGCAAAGAAGAGAGATACTCATCCTTCAACGTGAACAAATCAGGACTGAACGGCGGTGCATATCCTGCCACTGGTCAAGCGATTTCGCGGAGTATGCTGAAGATCTGGTTTCGGTATCAGGTTGAGTGGTTGACCAACCAAAAAATGGCCGGGGTCAGTGCCTCACAGCTATCGGGATTGCTTGACGGGGGCATAACGGTCGACTGTTGAGGCAGGCTTCGATTTGGCATAATATTGTCGTCAGGTCTTCGAAAGTCATTGGTTCTGTTCCCAGTTCAGCCACCAAATGGAACTTGACGCTCTTGACGGCGGCTTCCCAAATCCCGCCCATATGGGGCGCCGACGGAGGGTTGAACACCCACTTAATTCCCAGATTAGAAGGTATCTTGCTGCTTCCTTATTGTGTGATAATATTTGGTCGATAAATTCTCGCAGGGTACGATCTGCACCAATGAAATTGGTGCCGTTGTCAGAACGGATCTCATTTGGATAGCCCCGACGAGAAACAAAGCGTTTCAAGGAACTGATGAATGTGTTTGTGGACATATCGCTTGCAACCTCCAAATGCACAGCTCGGGTAGCTAGGCATACGTGAACTACTATGTACCCTTTACCGATTTTAACGCCTCGAACGCAGCCAGCCTTGATTTTTAGTGGCCCTGCGTAGTCAATGCCAACGTATGCAAATGCTCGTGTCGCCAACACTCTCGCTGGAGGCAGACTGCCCATCAGCTGGGTCGCTGTCCTTCCCTTCAAACGGACGCACCTTGTGCATCCTCGAACTATGTCACGCAACACGGTTTGGCAGCTTACAATCCAGTATTGTTGATTGATGACAGCTGTGAGCAGTGTCGGTCCAGCATGGAAGTTCTGCAAATGTAGGTCACGCACCAGCAGCTGTGTCACGCGGTGCGACTTAGGCAAAATCACGGGATGTTTACCATCGTATGGCTGAACGGAATTCTCCAGCCGTCCACCGACTCGCATCGTTCCTGTAGCATCGAGGAAGGGATGCAAAGCAGCGAGCGTATTCCTAGATGGAAGCAACTTACCACTTTGGAGCAATTTCATTTCAGATGCGAACACATCATGCTGAGCAGCGCGTAGTAATTGCAGTTTAGCTTGATAGATTTCGTTGGGAACCAGCTGACCAGCGTGCCGCAGATCCCGAACCAACTTGACGTTGTTCACAAACCGATTGACGCACGCCAGGGTGCGCACGATGAGGTTGAAGTTCGAACGCCTTTCCCACAATTGCCGCTCGATGATGTAACTGTCGCGAACCGAAACAGCTGTTATACCCTCAGTATGCAGCAGCCTTAGTGTCTTGCCTCTGGTGGATCGTTGTCCCGAATGGGTTGAGCTGTACTCTGCGGCCACTGCGTATCGTCCAAGTTCAACCATTCCGGTCCATGAAGCCACAGCTGATGATGCACAAATTCGGCCGGATAGATCCCGCGCGAAGCGCAGTCGGCAGGATTTGATTCACTGTTGACATGGTGCCACCGATCTCGAGAGAAACTCAAGAATAGCGGACGTTCTGTTAGCTACGTACGTTTTCCAAGTGCGCGGGTGAGACGATAACCATTGCAGTACAATAGTTGAATCGGTCCAAGCAAAATGTTCGATGTCCAAGTGCTTCAAAGCTTCAGTCACCTTTCTCATGAGCTCGGTAAGTAGAAGAGCTCCACACAGCTCCAGTCGTGGCAGCGAGACCTGCTTGATAGGAGCCACTCGTGATTTTGCAGCAACGAGAACAACCGTGATGTTTCCTTCTTCGTCAACACACCTTGAGTAGACCACGGCAGAGTAAGCCTGCTCAGAAGCGTCTGAAAATCCGTGCAGTTGAATCAAACCACGATGGTGTGTTGTGAACCTTGAAATGCGAACTGTTTCCAGCTGCGAAAGATGCTGCTTCACTTTGACCCATTCCGATTCGATCGCTGATGGTAGAGGGTCGTCCCAGTTGATATCGTACAGCCACAGGTGTTGGTATAATATCTTGATTTTGACTATCACGGGCGTCAACCAACCGAACGGATCAAACAGTTTAGAACCATCCGATATCATCTGACGCTTGGTGTTAACAGCATTGACTGGAAAATTCACCTTAAACCCGAATTGGTCTTCGTTCGGATACCAATGGATTCCCAACGCCTTGACTGTATCCGCTTCTTCCGAAAGTTTCACAGCTACCGATACTGGAGATTCGTTCTCTACCAGGTTAGGGCAGCTCGAAGCCCACTTCCGTAGCTCGAACCCGGACTTCGATAGAATGGCGGATATTTGTTTCTTGATGCACGCGGCTTCTTTTTCGTCGTTTGCGCCTGACAGCAGATCATCCACATAAAAGTCATGAACAATTCGGTGCACTGCTGCTGGGTAGACAGAAGCGTATTCTGTGGATGACTCCCTCATGGCTTGAATAGCAAGATAGGGTGCGCTTTTAGTGCCATACGTTACCGTGGATAGACGGTAGTGTTCAATTGGCTGCTCCGAGTTTTCACGCCACAAGATGCGCTGGAAATCCCGGTCTTCTTCGTGCATGACATTTTCGTGCGGTACATTTTCGCTATGTCCGCGCTGAACGCCACCTTGTACGAACGGAATCGCAGGAGGACCGACAGCAAATCTGTGTTAATGTTTGGTCCCGCCAACAGCCGGTCGTTCAGAGATGCACCGGTAGAAGTGGCACAAGAAGCATCGAATACGACGCGTAGCTTCGTTGTGCTGCTGTCCTCCTTGAACACCGCGTGGTGCGGCAAATAATAGTGTTCGGAAGCCGGTTTCATCACCTCGTTGGCTGGAACTGGTTGCATGTGATTAAGCTCCAAATACTCACGCATGAACTTCATATATTCCTCGCGAAACTGTGGGTTGGACGCGAACCGCTTTTCCATGAACGTGAGCCTCTTCGTTGCAGCTGTCAGGGATTCACCGAGAGCGGGCTTCGAATCGTCGAATGGCAATTTAACGATGAAGCGCCCTGTATCATCGCGCTGTGTGGTCGAATCGAAAAGTTCGATGAACTTCCTTTCCATGGGAGTGAACGGGGCTGACTTGAACACTTCTTCGTACTTCCAGAACTGCTGAAGCGTGCGATTCAGATCTATTTCCGTATGCAGACTGACTATGGTGTGATTTCCCAACAATGCTTCTGCTTCGTCGTACCGCCCTGCAGCGATCCACCCGAAAACAGTACGCTGGGCCACCGTTTGGCCGCTTTCGTCCTTGACTTGACCTCCCTCCAAGAGGGCAAGAAAGACGTCAGATCCCAAAATCACGTCAAGTGGTCCCGGTTTGTTGAAGGTTGGATCTGCCATTTCGCTGACATTCTCCAACAGCTTTATGTTCCCGATGTTGAAACGTTGCGATGGAAGGGTAGATGCCGAGCACGTATGCACTTGTTGAGATGACAATTGTGTCGTTGAAGCGAGATGCGAAGTGCAACGTAACTACGCCACGAGTGGTACCCGCAGCATGCTGACCAATACCAGTAATCGCCACTTTCCCGTTACGCCTTATGAGTTCCAGCTTCCGCACACAATCTTCCGTAACCATTGAAGCTTGAGCGCCCGAATCAATCAGCACTCTGACTCGGCCGAACGTACCGTCGTTCTTCTGCACTTGTACTACCGCTGTTGGGAATACCGGAACTGATCTTTGTTTCTCTACTGCTGCCATCAACGATGTAACAACTTGCTCACCTCCACTGGCAGGTGAAATCGTCGCTTCGCTGTTTTCGGCACTGTTAGTTGCGGCCTCCTTCGCCTTACCCGTGTTTGGACAGAGTAGGGTGTGATGCCGCTGCTTGCAATCCGGTGTACGGCACACTGATTTTGATGGACATGATTTGGCCGAATGGGATGCTCGCAAGCAGTTGAAACATAACCTCGCCGTCTGGGCAAATCCTCTCCTTTCTTGCAGATCCAATTTCTTGAAATCTTCGCACATGAACGTAGCGTGTTCACTAGAACACTTCGCGCATTTTTGGCTCACAGTAGCCGTCACCAATGCCTTCAGTTTCTTCTCACTCACTTTTGATTGTTCTTTTTTAATAACGTCTTCAGTTTTCTTCGAGAATGACGAGAACGTCTCGAGCATCTCACACCTCTTTTTCACAAACTTCATCAGCTCCTCGAAGGTGGGGTTTTCGTTGTCGATCACTTTCTCCGACCAGCCAGCGCGGGTATCTTTGTCCAAATTTTCCAGTGTCAGGTAAATCAACCACGGATCGCGGCCTTGATATTCTACGCCCAATGTATCTAATTGCTGAACCGCTTCGTCGAGAGTGGTTGCGAGTTTGCTGAGTGACTGCGACGACGCCTGTGTGATGCCTTGCTGATCCATGAATTCGCGAACCAAAGCAAACACCGTGTAGCGTTTTTTGTCGTAGTGATTAGTGAGCGTTTCCCACGCGTTCGCATAATTGGCACTTGAGATGGTGAATTTGTTCACTAGTTGCTTCGCGTCTCCTTCCAAATAGGAGAAAATGTATTGCATATTCAAGGAATCCGTGATATCCTTCCGTGTGTGAATGGTTGACACGTAGAGGTCCTTGAAGGTCATCCACTTTTTTCGCTCGCCGTTGAATGATGGAATGTTTATTGCTGGCAACCGTACGTGAGTGGCACAATTCGACATCTGATCGACGTTTTCGCTAGTATCGTAGACGGATTCAGCACCTACTCGTTCCACTGTACCGCTGGTTTTTCGGAACATGGCCGATTGGTTGAGCAACATTTGCCGCTGCGTCTCCATCAGCAGCTTCATCGCATCCTTCAAATCGTCAGTTTCCGCAATTGAGCGCTGGCTCACCGACGACTGCTCCTCTTCGATCAAATCCTCGAGGATATCCTTTGCTTTGTAGAACGCTCCGAAAAACTCCTCCCGCACGTTAAAAACCGAAGCAATCGCCGCCGGATCGTTCTGGTTTTCCTCGATTTCCGCTTGAATAGCCCGGAAGCTCATCGCTGCTTCTTTGAGCTGGTCCAGCCGATCCATAACCTCGCTCCGTGAAGGATTCCGCTCGTGGAGGTCTGTCACGACCGAAAGCTCCGCTTTTACCCGAGCTATCAGCGCAGTTCGTTTGCCGGTTAGCTTCTCCATATCCGGTTGAGAAGGTCCAAAATGTTTCGGAATCAGTAGACTGTATTTGAATGAGAGAAAAACGCGTTAATAAACCGAACTTTATTTTCTACTTGCGTACTGTACAACGTTAAATTTTTCACTGGCATCCGCTTGATGATCCTTTTCTTTTGTTTCTCTTGCTGTGCGGTAGAAAACTGCAGAGTCGCACTCAGTGTGGAATTCGATGACACGCTGCGTCGGGGGGCACGTCGATACCTAAACAGAATCCATGATCTAAAAATAACCTGCCTCACTAAAACCCCGTTCGCACTACAACCTATATTACGTGATATGGAGTATCTTGATATCAAATGCCATGTACATTATTTCCAGTGAAAACTAGATGTATAGATGCTGATATCAAGATAACCATGCACTATTCGTAAGGTAAAGTATATCGTGCTGTAAGATGTCTATGTAACCAGTGTAAGATGCTGAATCATAGTCATATCACTATTGACTAACACAAAACTATCCTTCCCTTGATATTTGTGGAGACGCAGAGGTAAACACGGTCTCTAACCAACGATTGTCAAACTAATCATCCTTCCCCCCTCCCCAAAGACCGTGAGGACGTGGCCAGCACCGGCACTGATCTATGAATAGAATTAGTGAACTTGTACAAGCTCCATCTATGTGGTTCTCTGTGCAATTACACTAGTTCTGATCGGTAACGAAGTAGCAACTACGCTACGCATGGATGTACCAGCTGACAGATGTGTTTGTCGGTGCTGGATCCCTCCCAACAGCCTGCCACTCAGAAGGATGCCCTTTCTGTCCATCACAAAATAAAGCAAAATCACTGTTACAAGTAACCTAGCAACGAAATCAACAACGATTTACTCTAGCAACAAACATCCTCATCTCGTTCCAATTTGAATGGAAAAGGCAGTTTTTACATGCCAACGAACGAATTGTGTCCAAAAACCTGTAAACATAAATTTACGGGGAGTCTCAATTTCATAGAATGGTCCATTTTGGACTCTTCCATTGTGTTCATTTATTTTAATATGCTAACTAAACCAGATGAAGGCTGAAAAGCTACGGATTGCTGATTCTGAACTCTGGGATTTTGATGGATGTATCCATTCGAGTTTAGTCATCCATTCAGCGATTACGTCTTTCAGCCAGGGTCGTTTTCGAAACATTTGTTTTTTCCTAGTTTTGGACGGAGTCTTTACCAAATAAAAGAGTATCCGGTCGAAGTGTTAGAAATAACGCATAAAGGAGTGTATATTTTACGGGGATAGAATAAGTGATTTATAGAGAAAAAGTAGTTATAAGTTTTACAAGAGAAACATACGCCATATTTTGGCAAAGAAAAAGAAGTGGTAAAGCGTTGGAGGATGCCGGAGGAAGAAGACCCGGGTGGTGGCGCCGGCAGCGGAACCATACGGAAAGACACATGGCAAAGTACAGATGGAATGACCGTCGACGACACACCTCGAAGCACAAATGCCGGCAATAAGGAAACCAAGAAATACGTGGACATAACCTACAACAACAGCGACAGCGGACCGTATCGCATCTACTGTGAACTACGGGACAACAGAGGTGGAACAGTGAAAATCAACAAGTTCTCACTTGGATCAGAGCTGCGGAAGATGGATGGACATAAAAAGTTCATCACGGACATGAAGTATGTCGGTCGCCACAAAATACTTGTGTTTATGAGCAGTTTCGTTCGAGCGAACCTATTGAAAGAAGCCATCAACAAGGGAAACGGAGCATACCGAGCGTACATTTCGAGGCACTTGGTTAGTGTAACCGGTGTAGTTCCGGGTATACCAACGGACCTCGACATAGAAGACATAAAGAGAGATTTGGATTGCGATGTACCGATCATGGACGTCAACCGTATGACCCGAAGAGGAGACAATGATGAAAGGATACCTATTAGCCGCATAAGCGTCACTTTCAGAGCTAGCGAACTTCCGGAGAAAGTGAGATTCTTCTGCTGCGTAAGCAAGGTCGTCCCGTTTATTCCACGGGTTGTCCTATGTATGAAATGCCTTCGATTTGGACACCGTCAAGCTAATTGCAAGGGTGTTAAGAGATGTGAGAGATGCGCGGAGCGACACGAAGGCGAAACAGATTTTCCGGTTTGTCGGAAACAAGTGACCTGCGCACACTGTAAAGCAACGAACACAACTCGCTGGAAGAATGCTGCCCCGAACGCAAAGGCAATTGGACATCAAGACATTGATGACCAAACGGAGCCTACCATACACAGAAGCATCTCTGCAGGTTCCAGTCATCACTCGGAATATGTACGAGCCACTGAGCATGGATGTCGGAGATTTCCCAGATCTGGAGGAGAGTTTTGCAGCCATGACGAAAGGAAGATTCACCTGGAAGGACCCAATGAAGGAGCAATGGATTAAAACCAACACTGAGCGGAAGGCGATCCAAGCAGCGGTGCAGTTGCCAAAGGAACAGTCTAAACCAAATAACCAAAAACGACCCCGGGTGGCAATACCAACAATAGCGTCGACGACTTCCGATCAACGCAACGCTTTGGTCAGTGGCTATGAAAATGTTATGGCAAATGGGACAGCTTTAACTAACCCGCACAGTGTTTCGGAATTAGAACGCTGGGAGGAGATGTTGAAGGAAGCCCGGAAAGAGGCACAAGCGACAACCCAGAAAACACTACAAGAGACGATGATGAGTTTCTACTCCGACTTCATCGGCATGTTGGGCCCCAAAGAAGACATCAAAAATATGTTTAAGAAGTGCACCGAAAAACACTTCAATTTGGCGAACACCGTGGTGCTGAACAGTCATGTGTTCAAAACCAACCCTTAAAACTCCAGAAATGGCGACTCAAAAGTTTACAATTTTTCAGGCAAACATACAGAGCTTATTCAAAAATAAAACCGAAGTACATCGAATACTAACAGCTAACAACTATTCGGCTGCTTTCTTATCAGAAACGTGGACAAATGCAAACATGGAAGACAGCAACAGGTATCGAATCTCCAATTTCCACTTTATACCACATTCCAGGGGTGACAATTATGGTGGAACAGGAATCTACCTAAACACATACTGGAATTACCAAAAACTACCACCTCCAACGGTTTCAGATCACACACAAATAGTCATCATCAAGATTATCCAGTACGACCTACATCTTTGCTCTATCTACATTAGCCCATCAATCACCATGATGGAGTATGACAATGACATCAAACAAATTTTTACAACCATTGAAGGTTTTAAAAAAGTGATTATTGGGGGGGATTTCAATTCCCATCACTTAACGTGGGGAGACACCACCTGTGATAGAAAAGGACAAGCCCTAATGGACGCTATAAACAACAGCAGCTTTCTCATCATCAACGATGGTTCTCCGACATTTATCCCACTACAATTGAATCGCCGAGCTACAGCGATAGACCTTACCTTATGCTCAACGGACCTATTCGGCAGCGTTGATTGGAACGTTCTCGATTACGGTGTCGGCGGAGACCATCTAGGAATCAATATTGAACTACACCGTATCAATGTACAAAACCAAAAATACTACTTTGATAAAAAGCAAATTGCGGATGAAGTCGGCAAGTTGACCTCGACCAGATTCAAAACATCGACGATCTTGGAAGTTATATCAATAAGATACGAAAAAAATAGGAGGAAGGATTCCAAAGAACCAAAATTCTGGTGGTCCATTGAAGTGGATGAAGCTTGGCGTGAGAAAACAGCAGCGAGAGAGAATTCAATCGGGTTTCAAATCAACAAAATCTACTGGAGTTCAAACGGAAGGCAGCCTCTTTTCAAAAGAAAAAACGAGAGGAAATCAGAAAACATTTCGAGCAGCTACCGAGTGACGTTGGACCCTTCACGGACTCGAAAGAACTGTGGTACAAGATCGGAAAGCTAACAGGTAAACGAATCCATAGAAAAGAGAACAACATTATGTATGAGGACGAAACGTTGGCGCAAACCTTCCTGGACACACATTTTGGAAGACACGATCCCCGATACGAACCTACCCCTGTCACAGCCTGTGAACCTGTCGCACACGACAACTTGTTGTGCAAGGATGATTGGACGGATATTCTCAACTCTAAAAGGAAAACATCAGCACCAGGTGAGGATGGGGTGTCGTATGAGATACTCCGCGCCCTCAACCCGGAAATAGTGAGTAGATTAATCGAACTATTGAATGGAATGTGGCAGCGAAGCTGTTTAGAGGATTCGTTAAAAAAAAATAAAGATCGTGGCCATTCCAAAGCCAGGCAGAGACCAAAATCTACCGACAAGCAAAAGACCCATCTCATTGGTACCCACGCTCACCAAAATAGCCAACACCGCTGTACAAAGAAGGTTGGTCAACTACCTAGAGCACCACAACATTCTACCAGAAACATCCTTCGGCTTTCGAAAAAACCTGTCTACGCAAACATGCACCTCGTACGTCGTGAACTGGATCAAACAGAGTAAAAGGGAAAACTATGTGACTACAATGATTTGCATAGATCTATCCAATGCATTCAATGCAGTCAAGGTCGACATACTAGAGGAAACTCTTTCAACCACACGCATTCCTCAAGAAATCTGTGCGTGGATATCATCTTTTTTACGGAATAGGCAACTATGCCTGCACATTAGAAATAAAACCATCACGCGTACAATCAGCGACGGTCTTCCACAAGGGGATGTACTCTCACCAACACTTTTCAACATATACACACTACCTCTACATGAATTAAAGCGACCAGATGTTGTTCTTGTGCAGTATGCGGATGATTTTGGCATCCTGATTAGAGCGAGAAACTTGGAGATGCTGAAAACACTGGCCAAAGAATACATGAACGAATTTATGGAAACTGCGAAAGCGCTTAACTTCGAAATCAACGCCGACAAAACGAAGACTATCCTGTTCCAAAACAACGACAAACATCTGAACCTGACATTAAATGGAACTGCAGTGGAATCGGTACGGAATCTTAAATACCTGGGCATAGTTATTGATAGATACCTAAGCTTCGGGGTGCATATCAAGGAAATTCGCTGCAAAATGCAAGATAGACTGAACATGATTAAAGTCCTTAGTGGAATTAACAACGGTGCCCATCCGGAGACGCTCACCCTTATATATAAAGCTCTTTTCCGAAGTGTATTGGAGTACGGCTGTATGTTCCACTGTAACGCGAAAGCAAGCAATCGTCAGATGCTTGCCGTAGTAAATAATCAATGCCTCAGGAAGATAACAGGATCAACGCGAACAACACCTTTGAACGTCCTAGCAGCTTTAAGCGGTCAGGAACCAATTGAACTGAGGCAACAATATGTGTCTTCCAAGGAACTGGTTCGATGCTTCGCAAGAAACAATATCATCGCCAAACAGCTAAAACAAATTGCTTTACCTATTAACAAAGACCAATGGGACCGCTTCTCTTATACGGAACAGCTTTTCTGGAGTAACCGGACAATCTTCAACAAAATCTGTAAAGAAAAGACACTGCAGATCAACGGAGACGTGGGAATCGCATCGCACATAGAGGGTTTAACTGATTCAAAGAGTAACACGAATCCGATGAAGCTGAAACAGATGGCCCTTTTTGTCATGAATGGGCAACACAGAGGCAGAGGTCGCATATTCACGGATGCGTCTAAGGAGAACAATATATGCGGGATCGGAATTTTTATCGAAAGCACCAGACAAAGGTTCCACTATCGGCTATCGAACGAGACAAGCATCACGTCAGCAGAACTATTGGCCATACAGGAGGCGACAAGGCTAATAGAGTCCCTGCAACTGAAAAGCTTCGTCATATACACTGACTCAAGATCAGCGTGCGTTATGCTAGAAAACGCATTAGATGACAAACGAGGTGAGGACATAGTGATAGATATACTCAAGGTCTGCTCGACGTGGAACACCTTTGTTCAATGGGTGCCGAGTCATGTTGCAATTCATGGAAACGAGATCGCAGACCAACTGGCGAAAGGAGGTCTATCGTCTGAGAATACTTTGGAAAACAAACTATTAAAAAAAGATGCATTTATGTACTTTAGCCGACTTTTGGAAGAACGGACCTCAGAATGGTATAAAACATACTCAATAAATAAAGGTAAATCGTTCTACGAAATACAACACACTTTCTCGACAACTCCATGGTAAAACAAGAAGCAGCTCAAGGGTCAAGATGTCCGGTTAGTCAACCGTCTGATGTCTGGACACGATTATTCAACATTTTGGTTAGCACGAATGAAAATCATTACGGATCCAGATTGTGATTGGTGCCTAGAAGCCGAGACAGCAGAACACAGCATCTTGCACTGTCCCAAATATGGGATTAATAGAATGAAATACAGCTTCGACAATAAATTTGGATCACTGACAGAGGTATGGAAATCGAAAAACATTGACATCTACAAAGAAATAGTAAAATTTGTACGAGACAACAAATTGAACCTGTGAAAAATTACCGGCCCCGGGTAAACACGAACGCAGGGCATATAGTCGGTGCGACTGGCCCTTCAAACTGAACTGTCAGGATGAGGCAGTTCGAAAAGAGAGAAGAAGAAGAAGAAGATGGATGTATCCGATTTTGTTTTGTTTTTATTATGATGTACCTTGAACTCCTGAACCCACTATTCCAAATTTCACCGTACACGACTAATGTCACCTTCTTTTTACCATCCCTCTCCTTAGGATCTGAAAATAAGCGAGGACAAAACACTCCGCAACTACACCGTCGACATGAGTCTCTTCATGAACCCGTCGCCGTACAGCGTCAACCTGAAGACTTCGGTTCCCCGCATCTTCCAGCTATTCCGGGCATTGGGCTTGCGACACCTGGTAGTGGTGACGCGGGAGAATCGAATCCGCGGCATCATTACACGGAAAGACTTCCTCCGGGAGCTTTAGCTGAACACCGGCTGGATTGGAGAATGTGATTCTCACTCGCCATTATAGTTTTATTGTTTTAGGAGTTGAAGCATCTATTGCTGTGTTAAGACTGGTCTAAGTGTTATCCTAAAAGTATGTGCCGGAACTCGAAGGAAGCTATATTTTACGAGAAACTACGAGCTTGAATGCGAATCGAATCGTTTTACCTAATCAAGATAAGTGAAAATAAATAAGAATCAATTCTAACACACGCCCCTACTGAACCTCGACCGTATGAAGAAAGTCCCATTGTCTACGCCCAGCCGGTTTCGTGTCCGATAGCGTGTAAAGACTTTTTCACCTCCCAGCAATCCACAGGCAATGCCGAAGCCCCAGCATAGCAATGTAAGTGCAGGCCAAATGTCAACGACCGACACGGGAACAAACGAACTCCCACCGTTGCAAGCCGGCTTCCGGGAGTAGAGCATCGAATGTTCCCTTCCCTGCATACCGAATTCGCGTAACCGGAACAAACTGAGCCGGACCAGCTCCCGAAACGAAGAATTCTTCTGCACCGCGTAGTATGGATCGATGATGTTCAGATATTCAATTTCCTGCAGACCACACTTTTCGTCCTCCTGGTACGTTTCGCTGATGACCTGACGAAAAACGATGAAATCCTGATTATCTTCAAACAAGTAGTGTTGCCTTCTCAAGTTCTCACCTTATAGCAAACGCCCAGCTCCACATGAAAAGCATACAAACCCTGCCGAACCTTCTCCACGCCTTTCTCCAACGGAATAAAACCCGAGCCATCGCGATTCTTCATTTTACCTTCATAGATCGCCTTCCGCACGGGCTCCGTCTCATGCTGTGAAGTGCCCAGCAATTTTCACTAACGAAACAAAAAAAAAGAAGAACCCCCATCCTCACCATAAAGTAGTACTTATTGTAAACCGTATCCTCTGCTCCCGTCTCCAACCTCGAGTTCAGCAGATCGCCCACGGTCCGGATCCTGTGCGATGGCGACTGAATCAGCGCCACAATGTTCGCCGAATAGCTAGCGTACAGAAACATCAAAATAATCAAACTCAACAGAATCAGACATTTGGCCGGAAGTGACTTCGGTTCCAGGTACGATCCCTGCTGACACGACGTTCCGAACATGTTCATCACGGCGTCCATCAAGTTCGGTTGAACACCGCGGCCGTAGCGAACGTTCGTGCATTGAAGCTCTACCCTCATGATGACCAACAGAAGCACGCCGGACAGGATGATGAAACTGACGATGCACAGCCAAACGGATCCGTTGAACGGCATTAGGAACACGTTATCCGTGAAGGAAAGTTTGGGCGATCGAAAGATAAATTTGGCCCGTGTCGGAGTGGTCATCGAGAGGTAATCGATCTCCTTGATACGATCGGCCGTCAGAAAGAGCGCAGTCCCGCCGAGATCTGCCAGGTTGCTTTGTAACTCTCCGATCATTCCACTGAAACGGTTGGTTTTTCTGTCACGATAACCCCACGAGTTGACGTAGCTGAACTGGAGGGTTGCGTTCAGGTCTTGGGCCAAGTATTTCGTCAGGAAGTAGTTCTTCTTGGTGATCGTATCGACGTGCTTCTCCCGGTAGTCATCCAAGTGGTTCATCGTTTCGTTGTGGGTGATGACCAGCGAGGCTCGCAGCTTGAAGTGGTTCAAGTTCCGACGACGAACCGAGGATTTGTTGGAGTGATGCAAAGGGACGATCATTCCTCGATTCCAGTAGCCGAAGGTTTCCTCGATCAGTTCGGACTGCAGCGAATGACGATACACTGCGGAGTTCGAAAGGTTAGGAGAATTGGGGGAGAGATAAGTGGTTTCGATCACCTTGCTTGATTGAGTATCCTTCGATGTCCGTTCGTTGGCAAAGATAGTAAATCTCGTTACTGATCAGCACGTGGAGGTCGCGAAAATATCTCAAGAAGTTTTGGCAATCAGAGCTATTTCTATTCACCACAATCCATTTAACGCGGTAGTACAACATTTGGCCGGAAGACAGCAAGAGCTGTTTCGATCTTGGACAACTAATATCGATCACCAGCAAAGACTGATGCTGATTGCGATCGTTCCATGGCAGATTTCCGCGGTCGTCGTTGGCAAATCGCACTGCTACGGCGGATGATTGGATTGCGTTCATTTCCTTCCAGAAATGCAATTTTTCACTTTCGTCCCAACAGGACATAACGGTCACCTGTACGGGATACTTGAGACAACGTATCAAGTCCGATACAGCAGCGGCCAACTCGTGACTCCTGGCTATGCCAGCCCACGTCAGTAGGGAAACTAATACCAACTTCATTGTGTTCCAAATATCCAAATCCCGAAACTGTAACGCTAGTTTTATAACGAAATTCCAATGGATTCGAATCAAACCATACAATTTCGAGCATGAAATATGGATCGTTCTTTGAAATTCCACCAACAAACGTGAAGAAATCGCATCTTCGAAGGTCAAGAAGTAGCAGTTTCGGTCGCGTATCATATCAATTAAGCATGCTTCCAACAAAGTCCAGCCCACGGAAGTTGCGCAATTTCCCCGCCCGGAATCGACTCGGAGCTGACCACCCGTGACCGAGGGACAAGCCACGACCTCATTACCAATTCTGAACGGTCTGCACTTCGATTCAACGTTTGTGTATACAATCAGAGCCCAATTAGACTTGATAATGAAACCCAACTGCCGGCAGGTAGAATGTGAAAAATGCATCTGTAAAACAAACCATCTATCTATTGAATCAATCGACCATAATGCGCGAAAAGTGCTGCTTAGCCGTTTGGATGGCGGGGTTTGGGGGAGATGGGCAGTGGAGGCGGATAATCAACGGTTATGAACAGTCGTAACCCGCTATCAGTTGATTCATCTAGCAGTGGAAAATTATACAATTATCTATCTAGGTAGGTAGCTAACCGGTTGCGGTGCGCTTCTTGGTGCGATAGGACTGTTTCTAGATCAGGCAGGCAACAACAAGGCGGATAGAACAAAACATACATCATTCAGCATGACGTTTAGGGAATTATGAATCATCAGATTCATAGAGTTCAGAGGTCATAAATGAGATCGGTGGCAAATATGCTGTTTGTCCAGGTCAAGATTTGAAACAGACTCAGTGAGTTTTCATCTGACAGTCATTTGAAACATACAGATACTTAAAACCTGGATGTGTTTTGTTTCGGTTGATATTAACAAAATCTATAAAAACATGCGATTCGCAACAGATTTTTTAAAACATAATAGCCTACAGACGGGGGCAGCCCATATGGCATAAAGTCGTTTGGCATAAGGTCGTTTGGCATAAAGTCGTTTGGCATAATGTCATTTGGCATAACCATAACTTGAGCTAGGTGGTCATTTGGCATAATGCCGTTTGGCATAATGACCACTTGGCATAACGCTTTTGAAATAACATAGAATCCAAGTGGTCATTTGGCATAATGTAATTGGCATAATGTTACTCTTTGTTCATGAAAAATGCGAAAGTAAGACATTACTTAAATGATTATCGACTGGAAAGTTTGGTATTCCAGGATATGGTTTTCAAATCTAGAGTTTATCTAATACTACAAATAAACCTACACGCTCAAAACACACTTTCTTTCATATGTAATACTATCTCTTTTGTTCTCACGAAAAAGTTATTCAATTTTCGTAAAAAGTGGATCTACTGAAGTTTTGAATTTATTCACATTTTACGAAAGTTGAGTAACATTTCCGTGTGAGAAAAAGAGATAAGAATTCAATTTTACTCAGTCACTGAGTAAAATGAAACGAGGGTGTAGACTGAGAAAACAATATCCAGAACATAAGACATTATCATCGCTAGGTTGATTAATCTAGGTTTTTCTCCATAGTAATACTCCCTTCTTTCTAAATAGGCAGTTCATCAAAATAGGGCATTCTTAGGTTTCAGGATTAAAATTGAAATTTGAAAATCAAATGTTTTCTTCTCTGATGTTGAACAGTGAATTTTTGGATTGACTAAATGTATGGTTTAGTTATGTTTGGCACAATTTATTCCATACCGATAGAAACGCAATTTGAATTGTCATAAATAGGCGAATATGGGAAAAATTGTAATCTTTCTTGTTTATCAATTAGGTTGTTCTTTAAATTTTTTTTTTAATTATTTCACATTCTATGATATAATGATCATCCATAACCACCGAACATAAAAAAAAACAATAACAATTGATGTAAACCGTCCACACCGGAGTTATTCGTTAATTGTTCAGTGTAACTGTTGAGATTGCGTATCAATTATCAGCTTGTTGAGCTTGTACGTCTGTTTGCGTTTCCAGTATTTGAGCCTAACTGTAATTAAGCCAAATGTTTCTGATGAAAAATTAACATACACATCTTCATTCGAAACAATATTTTTCAAACAGTAATCAATGGTAAATAGCCATTATTCCAACTGTATGTCTACTGAATTTTGAATGTCCAAGTTATGCCAACTACCAGCTTTCATTTTCCAATATTTATGCCAAATGGTCATTATGCCAAACGGCCTTTATGCCAAATGACCATTGTTTATCCAACATCTTATGCCAAATGACATTATGCCAAACGACTTTATGCCAAACGACCTTATGCCAAACGACTGTATGCCAAATGGGGTAGCCCCGTCAGTCTGTAGTGGGTCTGTAGTTAAGGGCCATGGATATATTAACTCATTGTGCTTCTGTTAGTACTCGTTTCTCGATACTCATTAGAGTTTGAGTTTCCAGGACAGCTTTGTCAAAATCGCAAGTGATCATCAAACATCAAAAAGACATTTTCAATTCAACCAAAATGATTATTTTGAATAGTGTCAATCGCAGAGTCTTAAGTTGTCGCCACAAGGCGGCTATTTCAAGTATATAGTGAGCTAACGTTTGCATTAAAAAAGATTTTTTATGGTGATAAAAGCTAAGACAGATAATTGCTTTTGATAAATTTTCCATGGAAGGTAAGTATTTAAGCTACTAGCAAAAATTCTACGCCCATATTATTTTATTTATAAATTCCTCCTCAGTTTTCGCGACAAAATTGTAGGAGTAGATCTTACGCTTCAGGTTGGCCGAGAAATCCTCGATGGGACGCAGCTGGGGGACGTTGGGAGGGTTCGCCGACTTGGGTATACATCATATACATCGATATTCAGCGGCTCCATCTCCTCCAACGATCGCTTTGTGTAGTGGGCCGACGCCAGATCCGGCCAGAACACCGCGTCTTCGCCCTTATGATATTTCTTGATGAACGACGCAACTTCCGGCAGGCATGTCGTACTATAAATTTCCCCGTTCACTGCCAAAACAAGAGCGGCTTTGTCATCCCCTTCTCATTGATTGTCAGCCAAAGCAGCACCTTCTTGGGGAACTTGGTGTGTAGAATAGCAACACCACCCTCGGAGCTCCACTTCCTTCGTGGTGGAATTAAAACTACGAAGTGCCCACCGGTCGTTGCCATCCAGGGTCAAATAATTCTCGTCGTCCATCACCACCGCCACGTCGCGATTCGCCGGGAAAATCGAGTCGACCATCTTATTCAGCCGCTGCCGCTGCGTCATTGCCTGCAGCTCCGAAACCAGTGGACGCGACTTCCGCTTCTTGTATGTTCATGTTCGTTAGGTACGTTTTCACTGTTTGGCCGGTTGAACCGACCTCCCGGCCAAGCGCACGCAGCGATGTAGCCACTTTTCCCTCGGTGTTCCTCTTCAGCATCCTTTGGAGCTTCTCGTCGGTCAGCGTCGTCGGCCGTCCGGAACCGGGCTTTGTTTCGATGCTCTGATTGTTGTCTAATAGTGTCAAGATGTTGTAGATGCCGGAACGGGCGTATCCGGCGTCCACAAAGTGCCGCACGATGTCCGTTTCGGACGCGCACACTTCTGAACGGAGTTGCTTCACTGTTTTTGCCATCACGGTCAGAGTTTGTCAAATTTTGTCTGTTGACTCATAGGCTACTATGATTGATGCTGCATAGGGCATAGCATGAGGCGTCATCAATGCAGTTTTGACAGTTCAGGGAGCTTGTTTACATCGACTTAGAATATTTTCGGTAAGATCGGTTTGAGATTTTGTGCTCTAAATTTACTACGATTGAAGTAAAATTGCCGGAAAATATACACCATTGCTTATTATTGCATTATTTTCTGATTGTAATCGTACAGAGTCCGGATATAGCCAATGTAAAATTTCGTTTGCGCGGTTCAAATTCTAACACCTTGTAAACAAGCTCCCTAAACTGTCAAAAAAATGAGGTTAATACATTCCGTACAATGACCTATGGGTAGTTTCGTCAGTGCGCGTAAAGGTAAACCCATGAAAATCGGCAATTTTTGTCCAAACGTTATATGCTAGAAAACTATGTTATAGTTCCGAGGAATACCAAAACTATGTACACACAAGAATAATGATTATTAAAATTAAAAAAAAACTATTGCCAAAATTGAAAAGTTGCGTTGGTTCTTTTTCGTAGAAAACGGTTTGCTTTCAAAACAAAAACCCTCAAACCGTCAATTCAAAATTTTGCTGCTCTGTACATTTAAAAGTTGAAACTTTCAAAATAAATTGTAGAACTGTCAAATCGAAACTGTGGCATTGTTGAAAAGGAAAGTAAATTATTTTTATTTCAAAATAAACTTTTATCCTGAAAGTGTCAAGCAATAAAAATAAAAATGAGCTATTTTGATTGAAATAAAAAACATTTCTTCACTAAAAGGTTTTATTTTCAGATAAATAGGAAATTCGTAATGAAACAGTGGCATCGTTATAATTGAAAACATAATATTTTTATTGTAACATAAACTTTCAAGTAATGTTCTCCACCAGGAGAGGTCCATGTCAAAACTTAGCAACTTATGACAACTGCTGCCGTTCGTAATCGCTTGTGGCACCGCTGCACGCTGCACCGCTTTTTCACGAAACGCGTTTATCACGCAATGCGGACGAAAGCGGTCATGTAGTTAGTCAGCATTGATGTTTGTTTGGTAACTTCTCCAAAGAACTTCCTTGAATTTTAATGAAGAACTACCATGAAGTTTCTCTGAACAACTTCCCTGAAATTCCCTGAAGAATTTTCCCGAACTTATCTGAAGAATTGTCTGAAGTTCTCTAACGAACTTCCCCGAAGTTCTCTGCATAATTTCACCTAAGTTCTCTGAAAAACATCTCCGAATTTCTCTGGAGGACTTTCTCTGAACTTCTAAAGAACGCCCCTGAATTACTGTGAAGAACTTCCCTGCAGTTCCTCTGAAGAACTTCCTTGTAGTTCTCTGAAGAATTTCCCTGAAATTCCTCTGAAGAACTTCTCTGAAATTCCCTGAATTTTTTTTCTGAAATTCTCTGAAGAACTTCTCAGAAATTCTTTACAGAACTTAACCGAAGTTCTCTGTAGAACTTCCCTGAAGTTATCTGGAGAACTTCATTGACGTTTTCTGAAGAACTTTCCCAAAGAAGAACATCTCCGAAGTTCTCTAAATAGCTTCCCTGAACTTCCCTTAATACCGATGTGGATTTTGGGTTGAATAAGTGCAATAATATTATGCTTGTGGTTACTTTGGAACTTGTGTAACGTTTGTATTAAAAAAATTGTTGATTTTTCATGGGTTTACCTTCACACGCACTGACGAAACTACCCATGCAGCATCAATCACAGTAACCCATGCGTGAGCAGACAAAATTTGCCAGCTCTATCAGTCGACCTCTAGCCGTGATGGCAAAAACAGTCAAGCAACTCCGTTCAGAAGTGAGCGCGTTCAAAGAACAGCACCCCGCCGCGTCGAAAACGGACATCGTGCGGCATTTTTTGGACGCCGGATACGCCCGTTCCGGCATCTAAAACATCTTGGCACTATTAGACAACAATCAAAGGACCGAATGAAAGCTCGGTTCCGAACCGCTGACGACCCTGAGCGACAAGAAGCTCCAAAGAATGCTGAACAGGAAACCCGAGGAAAAAGTGGCTACATCGCTGCGTGCGCTTGGCCGAGAGGTCGGTTCAACCGGCCAAACAGTGGAAAAGTACCTGGCGAACATGAGCATACGTGTCAGGAAGCGGAAGTCGCGTTCATTGGTTTTGGAGCTGCAGGCAATGAATAAGATGGCCAACTCGATTTTCCCGGTGAATCGCGACGTGGCGGTGGTGATGGACGACACGACCTATCTCATCCTGGATGGCAACGACTGGCAGGGTACTTCGTAATTTACTTCCCCCACGAAGGAAGTGAGCTTCGAGGTGAAGCTTATTTCACACACCAAGTTCCCCAAGAAGGTGCTGCTATGGCTGACAATCAGCAGGGGTCAAAACCACTCTTCTTTCGTTCTGGACTGGCCGTGAACGGGGAAATTTATAGTACGAAATGCCTGCGGGAAGTTGCGTCGTTCATCAAGAAATACCATAAGGGCGAAGACGCGGTGTTCTGGCCGGATCGGAACGGGGAAAGGTGGTAGATATTTTCAAGCACATTAAACTGTCAAAATTCGCGAAGAAATATCTGGTGTGGCTGGCTATCTGTACCTGTGGCTGGAAGAGCAACTTTTACATTGCCGGATTTGGCATCTTGCCATTACGGAATAAAGGTCATGGAGTGGTATGCTGGCAACAACGTTCAAGTGGTGCCCAAGGACAAGACGCCAGAGCTCATTAGGTAAACAGGAAGCTTAGCTGATTATTTCTCCTGTGTTCTGTATTAACTGAACTTGAAAAAGAAAAATAATTTGACTTATTAATTAAAACTTTGATCGACTCACACATATTACTGTTTGACCAAATTTTGATCGGAACACCGTTTAGTTGATTGAGATGTTAATCCTTCTTTTCTCGAGCTTTCTGTGGTACACCCGCTATCAGATTCCGTAAAGTATTCTCAGATACGCTTGCGGTGGCGGTTTTCCATCTTCTCTTGAAATCGTCTATCGCATTTACTTTCTTCTTTGTTTGAATGAATTTCCGCTTACCTAGCGCCCAGTATTTTTCTATCGGGCAAGGTTCTGGACAGTTAAGGCTTGAACGCAGTTACAACGGCAGCGGAAGAGCCCAATCTGACTAAACCTGCTTGTGGGATAGAAAACTGATTAGATCTAATTTGATTCCAATTGGAAAAACTGACGTCATTTGCGACAGCTGTCAAACTTGCCGATCTGTTTCCGTCTATATTACGTTTGAGCCTTTAGCCGGATTTTTGCACGTTTTAGACCTTTGTGCTTTATACCATTCCAGGACGAATTTTGCCAGGCCAAAAGCAACCGTTTGTTGACATTCTTTCTCGTACGCATCCTTGTTGATAGTGCCGAGACGAACTTTTCTTGTCGAGCTACATATAGCAGAAGCAGATAATTTCTCATCTCCATGCGAAGCGCTAGGAGCGGAGAGTAATTTTATTGCTAGAACAAAGAGACATGAATTGATAATTCCGTATAGGGTAACGGCAGGCTTTGAAATTGAAAGATACAAGATTGGAAACTTCCGCGCTGGGGAGAATACAAAAAATAACAATCAAAAGTGTAGAAAGCCCATAATGGGGGAATCAGTATTTGCACCACTCACCGTCGTTCTCTCCGAGTTATAGTATGACGAGAAGAGCAAATGTGTGAAATAGGCGGTGCATGCTAAAAATAAACCCAACAGCGGGAGATAATTTCTCACCCGTGTTAGGCAGTATTGGGAGACGGACAAATCGCTAGAACTAGAAACAAGCAATAGGTAGTATAAGAGCCCGATCGGTTGCATAACCTTTTGTCAGCCAATGGGATTTCCCCCCTTGTCTATCCTGCATGGGGTAGTATGACAAAGGGTTATGTGCCTGATCGGATACTACCGTTCAAATGCCCTCCGCTCGTTTTCAAACTTGTATCTTTCAATTTCAAAGCCTGCCGTTGTCCTATACGGAACTATCAATGCACTTTCTCTTCATATCTATTCGTTCTAGCAATAAAATTACTCTCCGCTTCTAGATGAGAAATTATCTGCTTCTGCTAACTTCATCAAAGATCATTATTACAATCAAAAGTGGAGCTACATATAGTTTGCCAAATCAAATACATTTTGGGGAAATTAGACACCTGTAAAAACTGGTGATCCCAAACTAAGGCCGGCCCACCCGAATGTAGGTCAAATAAGGAAGGAAAGGGTAGGAATATGGCGACGTGATATTCGCTTTATTGGAAGCCGAGAACACCTCTGCGCTTTCACGAGAGATCACTGGGATGTTGGATACCAAGGTTGCGTGACAGCAGGGTTCGTTTTGGTAAAGGATAAGCTTTTTAGAGAAATATTTAGATATTATATTATACCAACAGAAAGGATGCTATTGGGGCCACTCACAAAATATGATGGTGGTTTTTCGTTAGTGTTTTACGCTTTAGTGTAAACGCTTGAGATTTATGATCGATTTATACCAACAGTGGTTTACTTGTTCCAAGAAATGGTGGCCCGGCGAGTATGGCGAGTGAATAATATTGATCACAATTAATTATGACCCCCACCACTGACCCACCACACCCGAAGTCTCACCAGGAAGCAGGTTTATCGTTTTTTTTCTGAGCTCACTTGATCACTCGCGCCACCGAGCAATATATAACCAAATCAATAGATAACGCGATATGCCCGATTACAAAATAGTGCGCAACAAATCATTTACACAACCCGGCACATCCGATGCTCGACGAAGACTTTTTGCTTCTCGTAAACTTCTATTTTCTCGTAAACAATCTATTTTACTAGTTGAGCTCAAATTTGCGCAGATAGACAAGCAATCGGTGTGCATCCACCTGGTGCCTCATAGTAAGATGTTTATGAGGCGGACCGGAAGATTCGATGAGCGAGCTACCTTAACCAGTGATACGTGAAATAATTCAAAAACTACACTGAAAGAAAATTGTCCTAAATTTAACGTGCATTTATATGCATTTTTTTTTTTGAATTTTTTGGCCAACATTAAACAACATTACTACCCAAGAAATCAATCTTCCACCTAGAGCGATAGGAAGCATGTGAGAGATGTATGTTAGATCAATAACTCTTAATTTATTTTAAATTATATTCATTTACGCCTGACCTACCGAAAAGTGGATTCAACTCCATACAGTCAACCTACCTTATATGCGTAAACTTCTTTCGTGTTAATCTCCCACTGCACACTGGGCCAGGAGACGAAATTAGCAAGACAAAACCTCTAGCGCTTTGAGCATGCATTTTATCAAGATGATTGCTTCAGCATTGTTGCTCAGTTTTATCTGCGCCACAATTTGGTAATAAAAATTAGTTCCAATTTTCACCGCAAGCGTGCGGCGCTGCGATACTAACTTTTTATTTCGCCTTCTAGCGGTTTGATGTCTTCGGCAAAGTTGTAGAGCATAAAATAATAAGAAAGACATCAAAGTTCTATGTCTACAAATAACAAAGTTACGATTAGTTTTGTAAAATTTAACTGAAATTTACGTTTTTTCTACTAATTTTCATATTTTCGTCAAATATGTTATTTTTGGTACCATTTATATTTTTAAGGTTCAACTTATAATTTCTGTACGGATTCATGGAAATTGATTTTTACTCGGCTTTGAAGAATACCTGTTTTATGAGTGTCATCACGGGGTCAGAGGTTAGCCCAAAAGTCTTCTAAATACATCTTCGATGTTCACCAGGCGACTGAATTGTCGAGAATGGTGCTCCCGAAATTTTCTGATCGATTTGTTCCGACGCTCTTGTGCTTCTTCCGACAATAGTCCAATAGGAATTTCGCAATGACTTATTATTTCAGATCCATGTACCAAGATCCTGTGAACTGAAGGCGAAAGGGGATAATAATCATAATAATGGACATATAACTTTCTAGTTTCTTCTGCATAGGTTTCGAATGATTTGACGTCGATTTCTAATTTCGATGATAGCGCGCAAAGAAGTGTAGCGACTCGACGAACGATGTCCACCTCAAGTCCTGTAATTCTTGCCGTTGTTTCTGGATCTTGAAAGAATCTTCTAGCAGTGTTGCCATCATTTGTGTTACCTGATGAAAAAATAAAGATAAAGGGATCTACTTCCCGATAAAGAAGAAAAATGCAGTTACCTCCGGATGGCAAAGGTTCACTTATTCTCAGCCCAATCTTCTTAAATTCTTCTCTAATTGCACGTTGCCGTTCAAGAAAGGTTTCGTTTCCTTTATTTATACACCATTTTTTGAGTGGGATTCTGTACGAAACATTAAGCAGAAGCTCCATACTTCTTATGTAAGCAATTTTATTGGTTTCAATTTTATTGCGATCGTCACGTATTTGGGCTTCGATGGGATTACTGAGTTTTTTGCCTGATGCTCCGCAAAGATTGCACGCCTGGGAACTTGTTCCTGTGAAGCTGTTAATAACTTTGCCATCGACCATACTCAAAGCTAACTCAGAAGAAACATCTACAGAAATCCTATTTATCGTCAATGTGGTTGCTTTCAAATTTTGTATTTGTAACATCATACTCTCCACTTCTCGTTTGATAAGATCAGCAGTTTCTTTTTGAAAAACCATTTTGATGGGGCGGCACAATTTGATGGATGATGGACTGTTGTTGCTCCAAACTTCTTGTCGTTCGCCGGAGACTGCGTTGAAATATATTCGCAAAGGAACCAGGCAAATCAAAAAATATGCGAGTCATTAAATGATATAACATCATCGCTAACTTCTTCAAAAATGTCATTTTATACCGTGAGTGGTTGCTTGAACCATCCAATCCCCATTTTAAAATAACACATAAATTTCCCTGTTCATGAATGTATGGTTCAATATATTTATTCAGTGTCATGAAGAGACGCTCTACCGTATGGTCAACAAGATTTTGAAGAGGAACTTCTGCGCATGATGGCCGAATGGAAATATCTGAAATACGTTCAAACATGCAAACTTTTAAAACTTTATTGTAAAGGTTATTATCATTTGCGTGCCCAATATAGTTTGCAAATAAACTTTGATACAGCTCACATTCCGCCATGAAACAGCTTCCAATCAATTGGGAATTGTTCCAATTTTAAATTTTTTGGTTTTATTAAAAATAATTTCGAAACTTTTGAGGAAATATTTTTTTTTTCAATTGGAGAGTTAAAGTAATTTTGAAATAATTTAGAATTATTAAAAAAGCGACTCAAAACCACCACAAAATCCAAAACTTGAAAGAATTATCGATCTATTGGAAGCTGTTTAGACAAGAACATAATTAAATGAATTTGTCCTTACCACGTGGATAACAAGTACTTTTATTATCGCGGATGTCATTGTATGCTGGATAAATGTCATATCCTTTTTTTAGCGTCATGTTCCTTATGTTTTGGTACTGTTGTTTTGTTTGATCGCTTTTGTACAATTTGCTCAAGATACATTTAGGATATATCGTGGATTATACGATTGGCATGTGCTTTCTCCTACAGTGCATAAGCTACTATTACACGGTAGCGATATTATCAGGATTGCTGCACTGCCTTTAGGGATGCTGAATGAGGAAGTCCAGCAAACGAGAAATAAGTGCATAAGGAGATTTTGGGAACGGCATGCAAGGAAGTTCAACCGTATTGTCAGTTTGGAAGACGTTTTCAAGTGGCTTCTTCTCACCTCCGATCCCGTAATCTCACTTATCAGCAGAAGTACAACTCGTGGTGAGACACAGTTTGGTTTACCTGAAGAAGCTCGAAACCTAATAAAAATTAACTAATATCCTATTAAGCGTTTTTCTATAAAAACACGTGGTAATTGTCATATTCTGAACAGAGATAGCCATGATTTCTGTATGTTTTGATTCTATTTGAGCTCCTGATGTATGTTTTTATTGAAAACTGTATGTTACAGAAAATAGCTTTAAAAACTATAGAAAAATATCATCTCTCCCAAATTCTCCTTAAACGTACTCTAAGGTGTGTTGAATCAAGTCATGGTATGCCATATTTTTTTCAGGTGCTCCATTTCATGTTGTAAGGCCTATAGTATGGTGTAAATTTAACTGAAAATTTACTTTAAAATGAAAACAAGACGAAATACAACTATGGTGTATTCAGCAAAATTGTAGCAAATGTCAAAACAAAGAACTTTGTAGAACATAGCAAGCTGGTAAAAGTTAAAAATGAATGACTTTTAGTCGAAAAACGATTATTTACTAAAATTCGGAATTATCGCAGTAGGCTTTGAAGCTAGACAAAAAATATGTCCTACAAAGTTTTTTATAACAACAATTTCTACAACTTTGCTGAACATACCATCTCACGATATTGGCCCATAAAAAAGTTAGAGTATACGCCACTCTTGCGTTTAATGCAAGAAAAAAATAATTTCATACAAATTGTAGTACAATAAGTTTGCAACAAGTTTTCAGAAGTAACCAAAGCTGTAATATCACAAATTTCCATTGAAAACCTCATGTCCGCCTAAAGTAGCTTACTGGACCACTGTGCACTGGCCCAACTACCAACCGATGCATCTGCCAACCACCCCGTCCGACAGTTTCCCACCGATTGCTTATTAATACAACCCTCCGGCAGATGCCATCGTTTAGTCTTGTTTAAATCATTATTCGCGCAACATCGTAGTTCCCCCGTTCCGATCCGCGCGGTTTGTCCATTTTCCCCCGCTCCAAACATCATGGCGAACGGAAAATTCGCCCGATTGACTGCATCGCTGTTGCTCGTCTGTTCCGTTTCGTCGGCTGCCAAAATAACCCGTGCCATTACCGATGATGTCGAGTTCATAACACCCCGAGTGCTGGGACTAGGTCCAGGTCCGGCCGGATTGGGACCGCTCGGTCCCGGTGGATTCAGAGGCATCGAGATTCTACCCCGAGTAAGATTAATTTGTAGCCACAAAAAAAAATATGAAACCGGAAATCAGACCCAATTCATAGACACCTGTAACGATTAATTCACACAAAGCCACTCAAGGTGGACCTTCAACGGGGGGAAGATGTACTATCTCCGCATGCTTGATTGCTTTATTTACACCTAGCCAGAAGTGACGCGCTGGGTACATACGTATGTAGATGCAAGTGATTGTGGGAAAATTCTTCGGAAAAGTGCATTGTTTCGTTTTTCCTACGCACCCGGCCAGATCAGTGATCTGATGATCAACGGGCGCAAGTTCGGGCTGAAAACAAAGTTCACGACCACGTGAAAGGCGTCATGTGCGACCGGAATCACGTATCTGGTTGTGCAAAATCAGCGTGAGTGAAACGTGACTCGATAGACATGCGTTTATTACGTTGATAAAAGTGTTTATGAGGGATGTTGTTATTTGTAATGCATTTATCTGAGATGTCTTATTTATTTCAGATTCATGGGATGTGTTTTAACAATTCGTGAAGACAAAACATAGTTATTCGGTATTTGCATAAAATTTTCGAACTTTGCGCCTAACTCCGTCCATTTGGGTTTGTACAGACTCTTCAGAAATCGTCTTTGTCCAAATTTGCTGGAAGTGTTTGATGTCTTTGATTCTTTCCATAAAGCTTCCGCTTCATCAGAGCCCAGTATCTCTCGATTGGTCGTAGTTCTGGGCAATTTGGCGGGTTTGAGGTTTTTTGGTACAATGTCTACTTGATTTGCTTGGTACCTGTAGTAACGAAAGATTCACTCTTTTTGCCACACGTGCAAATTGCTTGCCACACAAGGTAGTTTTTGGGAAATTTCGATGCCTTCTTCGTTCTGAAATGCTCAGCTGTAGCATTTCTTGCCATAGAAGAATAAAAGCCCACCCCTGGAAGCTGCTTGAAATCCTCCAGGACATAAGTTTCATTGTTCCCTAACAACGCATGAAAACTTCGTCAAATATTTGCAGTAAAACGTCGAGCCCGTGATTTTGCTGCCAAGTTCTGTTTGTCGTTGCGATTTGGAACTGTTGTTACTTTATACGACTTAAGTCCCAAACGTGGTTTTGATTTTTGGACAAAACCAGGCGACATCCCTATTTTACGAGCCACCGTTCGAATAGAGAGATTTGCGTTTTTCGTTAATATTCTTTTCACCTTTCGGTCCATGACAGGATCAGCGCGTCCAATGTTTTTGTCACATCTAGGTTTCCTCTCCACCGTAAAACGTTCCGAAAATGATTTGAACACATCGTGAACAGTGGATTTAGGCAAATCCAATGTTTTTGCAAGGTCCCGTATTGAGAAGTCAGGATATGCCGTACGCCCCCGTACAAAATTCGCTCGCGCACTTGTTTTTCTTTCATCGCCATCTTGAATACTAAACATGAAATGTAAACATCAATCATAGTCTTTTTCATCATAGACTCTCAGCTATACCACAGTGAAATTTTTCATTCCTACGTGCAATATTTCAAAAGTTACAATGATTTGAAGGTGTCCGGATTAATGTGGATACAGATTTTATTAGCTATGTTTTTGCAAAGTTGGTTTATTGAACCTTCTCTCTTTTGCTAAATGCCCGGAAATTGGACTTAACGCTACTTATGAAATCCTGTGCAACACTTACGTCATCTTTCTTACACAATTTCATCCACTCTTTCTTCAAATCCTTGTCGTTTTTTGAAGACTTCATAATCACCCAGAATTTTTCTATTGGACGAAGTTCTGGCGAGTTTGCGGATTGCCTCCTTAGAAACAACATCATTGGCTTCGTACCAATGCAGTGTCACCTTCGTGGGACTGGAAGAAAAGCCGCAGGTGCTTCTGGAGGCATTCTTCTTTATATATTTGGCCGATGATGATGCCGGGTGTTACGTACGGCTTGCTGAATTTGCCGCACCCACAGATCGTCTCCCACACCAAGTACTTCTAGACAAATTTGTCGATCTTCTCCTTCCAGAACTTCTCCGAAATATCCAGGCGGAAAACTCCAAACCGGGGATCTGCTTGGCGTCCGCTTTAATGTGCGTCTCGTCGTCCATTTAGATGCATTTCGGTTGCACCAACCACTCGCGGTACAGCTTCCTGGCGCGGGATTTGGCCATCGTATTCTGTTTATCGGTTCGGTTAGGCGCCTTCCTTACCTTGACGACATGAAGTGCGGCCCGCTTCATGGGCTGTCGGACGAACCCGGCGGAAGAATTGACCTTCTTGGCCACGCCCCGAATCGAATGGTTCGGATTGCGCTTGAAGTAATCCCTCTACTTTCTTGCGTTCACGGGGTCGGTCGTCTTCGCTTTTGCTTCCGCTGCCAGCTCACCGCTGGGTCGTCTGGGTCTTCTTGAACGAATATACCACACGGGACACGGTCGACTCCCAACAGTGTCGCGATCCACCTGTGGGACTTGCCTGGATTTTCCACTTCTTGCTTGGAAGCCATCTCGATAACCACTTGACAGATTGTGACAAAATTTTGTACATGTAATCACAACACTAAACTGGGGTTTCCTCAAAATTTCATCAATTCCCTATTAGAAACACTATTAGATAAGCTGGGATGTTCTAGGGCAACCAACCTGTCCTGGAGTACAGAACTTAGTATATACAATAGTAACGGTAGCCTTTTTAGCTATATTAATCTACGATATGTTCAATCATGTTCATTGAGTGCTCTGGAAGGTCAACAGACATTTCGAGATAAGTCATCCAAACAGTCCTGGAGCTCAGAACTTGGGATCTACAGTTAGAACTATAGTTATACGGTCAGGCAAATTTACGATATGCATTCAACCATATTCAATGATGTAGAAGGAGATGTTCGCTCATCACCATGAGGCTCCAAGAGTGCACATTAATGTTTTTTGCTAGAATGTTAGGCAGTGGGATGTTGTTGCAAAGGATGACGTCCATGGTTCGAGTACCACTGGACACATGCCCTTTCGCTCAACTTTTCAAACATCTATTTGATTTCCTACCTGCCGTACACTGACGGAACTTTCAATACTTTCTCTTCATATCTATCATTCTAGCAAAACACATTAATGTGCACTCTTGGTGCCTCATGGTGATGAGCGAACATCTCCTTCTACATCATACTCGTTACTCCACGCACGGAGAATATATAACATAACAATTAAAGTAGGCATATTCAATAGATCTTCTAGAAGGTCAACCGACATTATGATAAATTCTGGGATGCTCTGGGTCATACCAGATTGTTCATTAGTTCCTAACTTGGGATATCTAATTGAAACTGTAGCTTTCTAGATATACAAATATACGATTTCTATTCAACTATGTTCATTGGATCTTATGGAAGGACAACCAACATTATAAGATAATCTGGGAAGTTCTAAGTCATCCAACCTGTCTTGGAGTACTACCCAGGTAACCAATAAGCATAAGGATATACAGTAAATCAATCCTTGATCTGCATTTCAGATGCTACAAGCATTGTATGAGCATTATATCAGCATCTTGAATGCTATCTGTTGTAAAGTTTGATTTCAAATGCAATTTTAGTGTTTGTTGCCTGTAATTAGCATTTCGAATGCAAAATAGCATTAATGAAGCATTGCAGTAATACAGCTGATATTGGGCCAAAAATGGCATTGCTGTTGCATTTAAGGTTACTCAAATGCTTGATAGGCTGCCGTAAAGACACTTTGAAACTGCTTATTGGTTACCTGAGTGAACGTAAGATCTATAATTGTAGCTTTTTCGGGTATACAATGTTATGATAGGTTTTCAACAAGGGGCGTCTCACATGAATTCGATCAAATATATTTAATAAAGCTTACTCGAATTATTCGAAGTTACTGCATCAACTTCAATTGCACATTACTGCACAGAACATGCGACGCAGTAGTCGTGTTTAGCAACGACTCGGCTTTCAGCAACGTCAGACGTTGACGTTTCCCAACAGTAACCAACCATATAAGCATTTCATTTTTTATGTTGTAGATTTTTCCATCATCGTCCATTACCGCAAATGTGTGCTTGAAAGTACTGGTTATGCTTTTAAGTTTTGAAGTGCCACTGAAATTACGGAATAATCAGGAAGCTAAATAAACCTTTCGACCTGGTAGTTGGACTCGGTTATCCCCATGAAAGTTAATGGAAACTGTTTCAGGAAATACTTCTTCCGCTTCGAATTCCGTCCTGCATGGGAATATAGAGTCGTCGCTATGAGTCGAATCTAAATCAGGTTCGGAAATCAATTCCGCTGAGTTCCGTTGGTTTGTGGTTAATTGCGGCGGTTCATTTAGCTGTAAGTGATTATCGACGAGCTCGATTCTTGTAGTCACAAATACGAATGCAGAATTTCGGGTTTCAGTTGGGTTTGCGCTTGAAACTCCAGTGTCGTCACTATGAGACGCATCTCACTCACGATCAGAATTTTTTTCCGCCGTATCTAGTTGGAGAACTGTGGCTGGTTGATTTGATATTTCTGGTTGTAATTCGTCCATCTAATTGAAAGTGGTACCGATGCTGACAAACTCGAATTCATTATTTCGAAGGTTTGTCCCATCGAAGAATTGTTGTTCGCCAACAGGTATTCCCAGCCGATGCAACATCATCGCGTTATTGCCATTTCGTTGCGAGCAGAAAAACAAAACAATGAAATTGACCGTGCTACTAGATCGATCGAAAATTGCAAATCGAGGAAATCGAGATTATTCACTTTGAAGTGATGCAGTCTGATTCAAATTTGCTGCGCTCGATATCAGTGAGACACCCCTAGGTTTTCAACCATGAATTTACATTGTAACTCTGTGCCAGTCTTGGTAAAAGTCATGCTCATTAGATTAAAAAGCGTGGATTTTCAGGCAACATAACATAGAATACCTGTAAGTTCCATGCGAAAATCAAATGATAACTCACGACAACAAACGTAACCAGAAGAATGAACGTTCAATTTTCAAAATGCTTTGATATTCATTTATGTAAACAAGTTCATTTTCAAAACGAATTTCAAAATGTCAGAAATGAAATTCAATCAACCGCAATGAATATCAATTACCCGTCGGGATTGGAAAAGAGCAAAGGGCAGCCCAGTCCAGGGGTTTCTTGCACAACATTCCTAGCATTTATTCCTCTAGGACGATGACGACGGCCCTGGTTGTTCCATGTTTGGATTAGGATTCAAAATCACTTAATATTAAAAAAATCATCACAAGAGATGATATTCAGATTTCATCAAATGAAATTCATGCTGACCGATAGATAATCAAAACAACAGTGACGGCAGATTTTTGACCCGCACATAGAGCCGACTTCATTCATTGCAGCAAACAAAATTCAGTTGGCATAGAAGTGACAGCGGTAACCATGAAAACCGGGAAAGTAAACATCATCATAACATTGGGATAAAATCATTTTCATTTCTCATGGATATTTTATGAAAATTTAAGGCACTGCTCTGTGCTACCGAAAAAAAATACCATTACAACTGTAAACCCTAAATTCGGAACTCAAAAACATTTTGGACTACTTAGAACATAGACGGAACCACTTTCAAAAATGCACGGATTTTGGAAACTAATTTATGTTTCTCAGCAACCACTCAACCAAATTGAGTGCCAAATTAGAGGTATCGTGGTCTCATTGAATGCTATTGAATTATTTTGGTTTCTAATATTTGGTTTGGGAGGTAATGTGGTCCCATAGAACTTTATTAAATGTTATGGATATATGGCCGGAAAAAGCTCCGAAAAACGTGGATTTTAAGAGCTAACCCAACAAACATCGGTGTTGAATTAGAGCTTGTTCAAGCAAATTTGGAGAAACTATTCAGCTGTTTCTTCTAGAATAGCTGAATAACTTCTCCAAATTTGTTTGAACAAGCTCTAATTCAACACCGATGTTAGTTGGGAAGTCGTATATCTTGGTAACCGCTTGACCAAATTACACACAACAATTGTCAAATGGAAGGTATTATGGTTCCAGAGAGCCTATTTAATATTTCTGGAAGGGATGAACCAGTTCTGGATATATGGAAGGATAATATTCCGGAAAAATCTGATTTTAGGAACTATTTCGACTTTTTTGGTAACAACTAAGCTAAATTCAACTCAAAAAAAGCCAAATAGAAAGTATAATGGTCCGATAGAACCCTATTGACAAATGTTGGAATAGTTCCGGATATATGGATGGACAACGTTTGGATTTCAGGAACTAAGAATTCGACGCAATAGCCGTCAAATGAAAGGTATTATGGTTCTATAAAAAAACCTGAATTCATTCACCTATGGTGAGATCTTACCCTTTAGGTGGTATGTATTTTTTTAATTGCTTGCTCAAGTAACGTTTGCATTTAAAAAGTGGACTTTTTTCAGATAGCGATAAAAAGTAGCTAAGACAGAGTTTGCGCGACAAAATTGTTGGCGTAGATCTTACGCTCCAGAGGTTGGCCCAGAAATTCTCGATGGAACACAGCTGGGGGACGTTGGGCGACCACTTCGGTATTCAGCTGCTCCATCTAATCCAACGATCGCTTCGAGTTGTGGGCCGACGCCAGATTCGGCCAGAATCCCGTGTCTTCATCCTTATGGTATTTCTTGATGAACGACACAACTTCCGGCAGGCATGTCGTACTAGATATTTCCCCGTTCACGGCCAGTCCAGAGCGAAAGAAGAGCGGCTTTGGCATTGTCTTCTCGCTGATTGTCAGCCACAGCAGCACCTTCTTGAGAAATTTGGTATGTGAAATGAACTTCACCTCGGAGCTCGCTTTCTTCGTGGGGGAAGTAAAATACAAAGTGCCCTGCCAGTCGTTGCCATTCAGGGTGAGATAGGTCTCGTCATCCATCACCACCGCCACGTCGCGATTCGCCAGGAAAATCAGCCGCTGGCGCTGCGTCATTGTCTGCAGCTTCGAAACCAGTGGACGCGACTTACTTCCTGACATGTATGTTCATGTTTGCCAGCTAGTTTTTCACTGTTTGGCCGGTTGAACCGGCGGTGTAGCCACATTTCCCTCAGTCTTCCTCTTCAGCATCCTTTGGAGCATCTTGTCGCTCAGGGTCGTCGACCGTCCGAAACCGGGCTTTCTTTCGATGCTCTGATTGTTGTCTAATAGTGCCAACCCGAATAAAAGTTTACATCAGGCTGATGTTTGATTTCAATGTCTACATCAACATGAAATTCAAATGTACATCTTACGTTGAACATTAGAGATCAGATCGTTTTCGCTGTATTTAGGCAAGGTAACATGATGTTAACATCAGACATTTTCAAACAATTTTTTTCTAATCCAATGTCCCTTTAACGTCATGATTTTGACATTCAAATAAAATGTTTTTCTGATGTTTTAAGATATCAAAGCATATTGATGTTTTCAAATGTATTTGAATAAAACAGCACAGTCAAAGGATTTTGATGTTTTCAGATGTATTAAAGGTTATGAATAAACATCTTACATATGTTTTCAAGTGTCGATTTTATCCAATAAAAGAGATGATGCATGATGCATTCAGATGAAGAAAAACGTGACGGTGTATCTTTTCCGGATGTTTTCAGTTGTAGAATAATAACATTAAAACCAAATAATCTGAAAGCATCAAAATCACATGTTAGGCTAAGAGTAAATTTTTATTCGGGTGTTGAGGTAAAGTACATAAAGTAAATATGCACCAATATCACTCAGAAACATATACGATTCACACTTAATTCTAATCGCATCGGATATTTACCGATATTTTATGAGTACAAAATTTTACATCTATAAGAACATGGATTTCAACGCAACGTGTGATTGTTATGACACAAGATGTATTCTGGCTTAGTATGAATACAACATTTTACTTCACAAAGACCTTTTATTCTATTGTAACGTTTCATTCTTATGTTGTAAGAAGTTTTCTAATGCTGTAGAGCTGCAGTCTTTTACAGTAGAATGAAGTTTATTTCTAAGGTAACGGCCAATTATAATGTCATCAGATGTGTTTAGATGTCTTAGGTACACATCATTTCACACATACATAACGTTTGATTGTCATGTAATTTTAGATTCTAGTTTTATAAGACGTGTTCTGATGTTAAATTTAACATCATCAATACGTTTGTTTTTAATGTGAAGTTTAAATATGTTGTATTTATATGTACTAGGGCGTTACTTTGAACTCTGAATACATTTAGAATACGACAACCCACATTCAAATTGAATGTTTGGAAGATGTCTGCTAATATTTTTTACATCACCATTTCTATTCGGGAAGATGATGTAGATGCCGGAACGGGCGTATCCGGCGTCCACAAAGTGCCGTATGACGTCCATTTTCGGGGCGGGGTGCCGTTCTTTGAACGCGCACTCTTCTGAACGGAGTCGCTTCACTTTTTTACCATCACGGTTAGATTTCGACTGATAGAGCTGTCAAATTTTGTCCACTGACTCATGGGTTACTATGAGCTCGTTGCTGCATGGGTAGTTTCGTCAGTGCGGGTGAAGGTTATGCTATAGAGCACTGTTTTGTTTCGATCTGTACTAAAGAATCACTCGAAAGTTTTATAACGGCGCTGTAATAAATGAAAGAGAGCTAGACAGGAGAGAATTTCTCATTGTTAGATTCGTCCTATTGAAACAAGTTCCAAGATTTTTGAACATCAAACCCACGTCGGACTTCTATTTGTGGTATCCGAAAGATTCCATTCCAAGATTCATTGTTGTCGCAGGACCTTTTTTCAAACCCGGACTGTAAAATTTTCTTCTGATTCCAGCCCGAACCATCGTGGAAAGCAGGCGCCACTCTTGTGGCGGACAACCTGGAACAGCAAATCATGCGGAACCATCTCGTTCAAACAATGGGCGCCAGGCCACGTCGAGACGGCCATCAACGCCACCGGTCTGCCGGTGGGCAAACACGCCGTCCACGTGCACGCTTTCGGCGACATGAAGGAAGGCTGCAAATCGACCGGACCGCACTTCCGCAGCAGTATCGTTAGTATTGTGCTTTCTGATGTTGTCATGAGTGCCTTTTTTTGTAATGGATATTCCTATTTTTTCAACCGTAGATTGGAAACATTGAAGTCAAAGACGATGGCAATGCGATGATCGATTTCCACAGCCCCTACATCAATTTGTTCGGTTTCGCCGGAATCGTCGGGCGGGCGATTGTGATCCACGAGAAACCATCGGAGATCTACCGTTTCCCGGATCTGTCGATCAACAATCCCGTATCGTTCCAGGGCGAGGAGGATACGGTGGGAGCACGGATTGCCTGTGGTATTATTACCATTCTGGATAATGTGTCGTAATCGTGTGTATGTTCCCTTTGCTATAAGTATACTTGAACCTGTATATAATCAACTTGTATGCATATTTGATGTGATATTCAATAAAAGTTTACCTTTCGTACTGATGTCGGCAATCCTTGCTTTAGAAATGTGGATAATGACTCAATTAGCAGTAACTAGCAAATAACGGTTCATTACATTCGTCTCAATATTATTTGGGTCTACAAAAAGGCTTCATGTTCCCAGTACTGAAGTACATTCGGTGTTGATCGAGATGGCGCTGCGGTGCTTTCCAGTGTTACTCCTTTGCTGTTGCTTACATCCGATTTCAGTGAATTCAAACCAAATGGAAGTAGTCAAAGATCTACTGCTTCATTTTAAGCAATCCCAGCAAATTATTTTGAAAACGTGTGACGATTTTCAAGAACACTTCAACTTTTACAAATCGATTGCCAATGAAGTTGATCATCAATTGCTCGTTGGATCAGGCATCGAAAATTCTAACCTTCAAACTGTTATCGCTATGGATTTGGCCTGTCACAAACCTGGTGAAGAATACAAAAAGAACTTCAACAAGTTCCGGTGGATTCTGTTCAATAGTGCAACCGAAACGAACAATGACTTCCAACTGCAAGAGTTCCTCTTCAATTGGGAAGTGTTCTACATCACCACCTCCGTCGATCGTTATGAAATTTGGAAAATCCTCAAACTCTCACCTTCAAGTCCTCTGATCAAAGAAACATACGGATACTGGCAGCCGGAGAACACCCCTCACTTTCGAAGCACCAACTCCGTCGGAACTGATCGTTGGAACCTTCGAGAACATCCTAGAGCATCGATCGTCTGCGGTCCGGATGACACCGCCACGAAGGTCAGCAAAGCCCGACGATCGCCTGGCCTCTCTTCTGAATGCCTCGAGTCACTTTCCACTGTACCAAAGACTGGGAATCGGGGACTGGTCAACGATCTTCGCACTGGTTCAGCAGATCTCGGTGCCGCTCCGACTACATGACTCCGGATCGCATCAAATCAATCCAGTTCCTCGCCATGACCGGCCCATTGGACCACCGGTTCATCTTTCGGTCGCCTGAAACTTTCCTACACGGATAACGTGTTCATCGTTTGCTTTCACAGCCGCGTTTGGTTGTCGATTGCGGGAATTATCCTCCTAGCGACGATACGCTCGAGTTGATCATAACACGCTTCGATCGCGGTTCGGAATCGAACCGGATATCGGAAACCCTAACACTGGAAGGCACCAGTGGCGCACTCGTTGAACATGATCCAGCATCGCCAGTCAGCAGGAGGCCCTCAGTAGCTTGCGCTCGGTTTCCTCCCGAACGTTGAACATCGTCATGTTGATCAGCTTGATGTTCCTGTACATCAGCTTTTCGGTAACATTGTCGCGTTGATTCAGTCTCCGTCGACGCGGATTAGGACGCTCGGTGATCTAGTGCGGTCGGGATTCGAGCTGACGGCGGCAGGACAGTGCAATCGAGAGGGATTTCCTGGTGGTAAGTGATGGTTTGGTCAGGGAGGAGGACGAGATCAACTGGGTCGAGATGCTTGGCCACATAAGTGGGTTCGGACCTAAATGGAAGTTCGAAGATGGTGGAAGTTGAAAATTGTTGGGAGATGTACTCTAAGAAGCAATAGTCGAAATTTGTGGGAGTGCGTTTTACTGAAGTTGTCTAGTTTTTGTAAATAAGGGCGATACGGTCAAAATTTGGTCAATATCAAGTTGACGTTTTTTCAATTTTGCATTTAAAAACCTGAACACCCCTCATTTTGAAGGTGTGTTGTGTGGTAGAATGTTGCTCCTATTTTGATTTTGGAATTCACTCTTCAGTTGTCAAAATGCCGTCAAAAAGTTGGCAAAATCGCTAAAAGTTGCCAAATCAACTGTTACAAATGTAATTAATGTGTTTGGGGAACGTTTGTCGACAGCCAGGAAGTCTGGATCGGGGGGAAATCGAAAACCGGACGACAAAGAGAGTTGCCGGTAGTTTCAAGCGAAACCCTAACCTATCTCTCCGAGATGCCGCAAATAAGCTGGGTGTATCGTCTACAACCGTGCATCGAGCCAAAAAACGAGCCGGACTATCGACTTACAAGAAGGTAGTGACTCCAAATCGCGATGATAAACAAAGTACGACGGCCAAAGCGCGATCCCGGAGGCTGTACACGACGATGCTGACTGAAGTTTGACTGCGTGGTAATGGACGACGAAACCTACGTCAAAGCCGACTACAAGCCCTTACAAGGGAAAGGTAGCAGATATTTTCAAGCACGAAACTGTCAAAGTTCGCAAAGAAATATCTTGTTTGGCAAGCCATCTGTACTCATGTGGCTTGAAAAGCAGCATTTTCATAGCTTCCGGGACTGTCAGCAACAAGAAATTTACGTGAAAGAGTGTTTGAATAAACGTCTGCTGCCTTTCCTGAAAGCACGGTTGTTCCGTACTGTTTTGGCCGGATTTGGCATCTTGCCATTACGGTGAAAAGGCCACAGAGTGGTACGCCGCCAACAACGTGCAGGTGGTTCCCAAGGACAAGAACCCTCCCAACACGCTAGAGCTCCGCCCAATTGAGAAATACTGGGCTATTGTCCAAGCGGAACCTAAAGAAGACCAAAAAAACTGCTAAGGACGAGCAGCAGTTCAAGGCAAACTGGCTTTCTGCTGGCGAAGAAGGTGGACAAGGTGGCTGCAAAATCTGATGGCAGGGGTCAAGCGTAAGGCCCGGCAATTCGGATTTGGAAAAGCGGAAGCCTAACTGAATATTTTTCCTGAATTTTATACTAATTGAACTTGAAGAAATTTAATTTGATTTTTTAAATAAACGATTTCACCGATTTACACGCGTTTTACCTTGACCAAATTTTGACCGTATCACCTTTATTGATGTTTCGAAAATTATCAGCGGAGCATTGTTATCTGGGTTTGTGAAATTTTACAACCCGGAGTTCGTTAGTGTTTAAACAGAGTATAGTCTAAATTTCGAAGCAAATAGCCGAATACCTGTATAAAAATAAAGGAAATAGTTATTTCTATTCAATTTGCTTTATTTTTAATTTCTTATCCTTGAGAGATTCGCGTGTTTATTTTGTTTCGAGGTTGCAATGATTTTTGTCTAAAATTATAGTTATTCTGAAAGACATTTCTTCAAGAGTCTCAACGTTCGAAATTCTATGTAATTCAGTAGTACGGAACTAAGGTGGCAGCTTCAAAATCACTTTCAGAACTTTGCTCTGAATTCTTTGAAGCGCTTTTTTCTTAGTAGCACAACAACCATATTGGCACAGCATAAAGCATTGCCATGTGTCAGCACCTGTGTCATCAGCAGAGCAGGATTTAGCGACAGCCCTGAGGATAAACTGAGAGTCTGAAGTGAAAATGTTATATAGTTTTGGCCCAAGAATGCTACCCTGGGGAACACCAGCTCCAACAAACAATTGATCGATTTAGAATTTATCATAATTTACTTGCAAAGTTCTATCAGTTAGTAGTTTTGAACTAATTTCATTGTATAAAGCGGAAGAATTGAACTTTTTCAGTTTCGCGATCAAACCTTCATGCCAAACACTGTCGAATGTTTTTCTTATACACAGTTGAATGCCCATAGCGAAATCCAAACTATTCATCAACAAACAGTTGAGTTTGTATTGATGTGAAGCATCATTTCATTCAACATTATTTTTCAAAAACTCTACTCATTGAAGAAAGCAAACTGATTGGTCAGTAGGTAGAAGCATAGACTAACTCTAAGACCAGTAGGTCCCATACAATAACGATTTTTTTCTTGGCTCAGTCAGTACTAGCACATTGGTCCTGCAAGCTCGGTCCCAAGCTAAATAATGCGCCCCTACAATGAACTCGTTACGAACACACTCTCCAATATTCTACCAATAAAACACAGCCAATCAAAACTTGCTTGGCTTCAGGTGTATTTTCGGACCAAGGGTCCTACAACAGTGAACCAATTTCAATCGCTGATGCATATTGATAGTTGCTAGAAGCTTCAGTCGGATTTTGTGTCGCTTCAAAATAGGTCCTTCCATCTCGATTTTGTGAGGTTTAGATGAATCGTTGGGACGACAGTAGCTAAGAAGGTTAATTTTTGACCCTTTTCAATGGTCCGCCCTAGAAAAGACCACAGTATTTCTCACCTTGTGTCCTGCACTATTGGGCCTGCGTTTGAGCGCAGATTGTTCGCTTTCTGGGATGGGTTTCATCCTTGTGTCCTGGATAAATCTGGAGTTATTCCTCTGAAAACGAGAAAAGTATTAAATTGACCTCACACTGTGACATTAAGGTTAAAGAAATTTTCCGTGCGATAAAATTTATTTTATTACATTTCTAGGTGCCTAGGTTTTGTTCGGAAAGTTCGCCAGCCTAGTTTTCTTTAATGATATAGTTTGTATTCTTCCTGTTTTAGTTTAGCTTTGTCTGTTAGTATCTGTTCATAGCGACCTCTGCCTTCCGCATTGAGTTCAGCTCTTTGTCAAGCTTTTAAGCTATGTCTCAGCGAGTCTACACTTTCTTAAGGGTCAGTTAATTACTGGTTATACGTTGGTTTGACTCAGATGGTTTTCTTCTCGTCTGTAATGTGACCCCAGTACATAATACGGTATATCTTGACCCTTTTCCAATGGTCTGTCCTAGTTATAGGTTTCTTGTAGCTACGGCATCTTTTCCACCACCTGCTATGTACCAATCCTGAACAATTTTCTCTGAATCATCGAGGCGTTCTTCTCTTGCTCGCTGTAAAAGCCATTTGCCTTCATTCCGAATGTTATCCTCGGAACTATAACTGGAGCTGCAGACTTTTCGCACTGCAAGGCCCATGCTTGCTACATTTTTTCCGGATAAACGGAAGAACCATTTACTGGCGCTCGCCAACCGCATACAGACATCTTCTCTTCACGTTTTCTGGTCTATCAAGTATTCCCGGTAAGGAAAGCGCCTAGGCGCCGAGATGCATGGCTTAGCGCTTATGGTCATGAGACGCAACAGTATATGTTCCGTCATTCGCTTGCTTTGCGGATAGAGGATCTTGTACTGGTAGGTTCTGATTTTCTGAGTGTATCTGGAGTCCTGCCTCTTTCAGTAAACTTTGCAGATCTCGGAAGTAAATTCATGTCTAAGAGGCCTAAAAGCCATTTGTAAACAATTATTTCTCACGAGATCACGAGAATCCCACTATGTGCTGCTACTCCACATGCTGGTTGAACTAACGTTCTTCTACCAAGTGACTGCTTTCATTTCACGAAAGTGATTTGAATTCAAAGAAATCTATAATTAAAGTCGTTGTTTACCGGACCACTTAACATAAATTACTCGGAGATTATTCAATTATCTTGTCTAGTAACAGAGATCGTCGCATGTGATTGAGGTGTCGTCTAGCGTATGCCAATATTATTGGTAGTTTCTTGAGTGCTACGTTGTCCTAAAGAAAATCTCAGAACGTCAAGAAATCGTCTTCAGGTGGGGTGCTGTTGCGTTTCCCTTCATCGGCAGTTGTTCGTTTCTGTTGTACATTACCCGTGTGAAGAAAAATGCGTCAATTTTTGTTTTAAATTATGAATTTTAATATCTCAACTTGACTATGATTATCGGCAACGTCCAATTTCAATATTATTTATTTATATCAGTAAAATCGTGAACCTGAATTCTCAAGTTATCATATGTGCTTGCACATTTTCCCGAAGCTTCTGAACTCCCTGCAGTGACGCAGTGTTTTAATTTGGATCTTAGATATTCGGGTTTTAGGATATAATCTTTCGTAGTTACAATAGATCCTTATAAATTATTACCTTACGCTACGGACGGACGAACTATAGGAAGCAGTTCCCATATGCAGGAGTTTTGGAATCAAACTTATGTTTCATTACTGAACGCCAACCATTTCAGGAAATGTTGTGCTTTCAACGACAGAAAAAAGACATTTTTTCCGATATCATGGTTGACTAATACTAAAATTGAAAATAACAGTTGATATTAGTCCCAATCAGCTCTACGGTAGTTGAAAGTGATGATGATGGAATTAAATTATTTCTTGTAAATTATTTTTATATATGACGGAAGGTGATCAGGACCGAAGTCAGCATGGGTTAGCAATTATTTAAAGTTGACATGGATGCGTTAGGATGGAAATCAATGATTGAGCCGTACTGACTGAAAAGCAAGGTCAGACTGTTTGGGTGTTAAATTGTGTAATAGCGTCCAGAACAATGATCAAAGAGTACATTACAATTTCCTTAACATTGAATGTTCTATCACCAATAACGAAGAATTTAGACTTTTGTTGGCCATTGCATTTCAAACTAGCAAATGAGCCTTCTCTAAAACCCACAAAGTTTCTGCGCTTTAGTTTCAAATGAAGAAAGAATGTGATGTTTGACCGTGTGGACAATGATGGCAACACCACTGCCAGCTCCATTAAGGCGATCATTGCTGTAGACAAAATATTGAGTCTCTTTTTGACTTTATGGGCGGGTTTGAGATAAGTCTTAAAAATTAAACAGCTGATCCTCGATTATCTCCACCTTATCGGAAACATTCCAGATTAAATACTGACTTGATCTGCTGGTTTTCAATGTCATGACAATATTGTCAGCAAAATTTATTTCAGTTTGGATAGCATCAAACAGCAAATTGATTTAATATATCGTTGACAATTAACAACATTCTAAATACTACCAAAATCATTCTATTAAATTCCCGTGGGAATTTTGATTTGATTCTCCCAATTTTAACATGCTTATAGATGATCTAATGTGAATATTGTCTCAACACGCTTAGGCAGAATTTAGGGTGCAGATTGAACTCACCTGCAGGTATCGAAATAATATTTAACTCTGAGGAGTTTAGGCTAAACGATAAGTGGAAAACCTGTCCGTTATTTCCTGACGGTTTGGTGGAACTTGTTCTTCGCTGATCAATCTTCTGCTGCTTCCAGAATGGGTACCTGGACGAACGTGTGGTTCCCTGCACGTATTTTAATTGCGGCTGCAAAATTGCATCTTGCGGATCTTGCACTCGAAAGGAAGAGATTGGTTGTAAGGTTCACACATAGTCTCAAAATGTGCTGGCGGATTATCAAATCTCCAGTTGTTCAGGATTGAAATGAATAAAAGCTTGCAGACATGTTAAAAACTATTATTTTTCTCTTAACATTTGGGCTTTTGAAACAAAACAACAACTGAATTCAAGTAATCCTCATTCAGATATTTATAAAATTTAGCGTAAGTACGCGTTATCTGAAAAACTGGAAATTAAATAGTATGGAAATCGTTGAAATTCAATTTTAGTATCTACTTGAACTACGTTTCGCGCATCAGATATGCTTCATTGTCCGCCAGTATCGATTCTACCATTTCTGGTCCTTGTTATTGATACTTTTGTTTCTTGCTTTGATTCAATCAGGTGCTAAACTCCCACCTGAGACAACAATTCTCGTTGCCAAGATATTGTAAACAACCACTCTCATTAGCGTGCATCGTGTGTTCAGATCATTGTCTACTGAAAGTAATAATCTTGCGGTAGTTCCAATTTTTTGGAAGGTTGGCAGTTACGCTGGTATGTTCAAATATTATTTGTCTCAATGGTGTCGATGATCTCCATAGCACCCATACCACTGGCCGCCATTGAACCCCACGACATGGCGCTGCCTCCTCTCCGTGTTTGACAGTAACTAACGAATGCGCGTAATTCGGTTCTCAAACAGCATCTGTCTTCATCGGATCCAAATAGATTAATTTCCGTCGTCTCGACGAAGCACCTTGTTCCACAACCGAGCTTGTCAATATGCTGCTTCCGCAATCGATATTATCGGCGGCAATTTCGTTATTAAATGACCAAACGTTGACGTTTAAGATACTCGTCTTGGTTATTTTCGCCTTCAGCCGTTCGCTGCAGTTCCCTCGATTTCATCAGCAGCGATCAAGATCCATTTGCGGCCTCTGTCTGTGGGTTCTTCAAAGTTCCCTTGAATTTCCGCCAACACGATTTTACTGCAGATGTGTTCTGTAATGGCAGCCATATTCATACGATTTTCACGAATACATACTGATATGATTGCACGTAACATGCTCGGTTTGACTCCTGCTGGTTGTCGTTCAGTCGAGCATAACAAACTTCCAGACGAAAATAACAGATCGCTACAAATGTAAAGCAGATTTGTTGATAGTATGCCTACTTCAGAAAAAATCACTGTGTTTTATAAAACAATTGGTTTTGATAGTAATTATGCGCGAGTCGCCTTAATTCAATATTTGCTAATCATATGGCGATAACTGTCCGTGACCCAATTCCTGGCACTTACGACTGACACTGGGTGAGCACAAATTTCCTCAGTCTTCAATCATTCGCTATCGGACATACATGCAAAGGTGCTTGGGTTTCTAATAACAGTTCTTCACGTTATGACGAGTTGGACATCCTTCTGAGAATCGCGGGACGCGATTTCACTGTTTTAATTACTTACGGCTGGGCTAATTCAATGATTCTGTCGGTTCATGATCTCTTCCAGCGTTCACCCTGGGCACACACGCACTTTCGAATAACGCCAGTAATTTCTGCTGGGTAGCTTGTTGGTTCTGATGAATATAAAGAAGTTGAATCAATCCCATGGTTTCAGCAAACAATAGCGTTCACCTCGCCGGAAAATTTGAAGAGATATTTCTACGTCCCAAAGTTATGATTTCCATATGAAGGCAATCAGAAAGTTTATTCATGGTGGTTAGATGATGGATCTGTGGTGACATTTCATATTGATTACTCACAGAATCAATGGTGCCGGTAGTTACGTTTATTTTGCCATTGCGGAAAATTCCGCCTCGTCAACGTCAAACAGATATTTATAAGAATCCGAAGAACAATGAAAATTACCAATACGTGTCAAGCCGGGTTTCCAGAAGGGCATAAAAAGGAAAGAAAAGGAATAAGATGAATAAATTCGTTTAAATAAACGGGACAGCAAATGAACACTTTCTTGATCTTTGATCATTCTT